>CAUYLG010048477.1:0-27882 GCA_963573385.1 Cacajao melanocephalus
CATTTTTTATTTTCCATAAAACATTTAATTTTGTTGTTACTAGTCCTGCTGCTAAAAACAACAAATTTTTTTTTTTTTTTTTTTTTTTTTTTTTTTTTTTTCTGTGAGACATGGTCTAGCTCTGTTGCCCAGGCTGGAGTGCAGTGGCTTGATCTTAGCTCACTGCAACCTTTGCCTCCCAGGTCAAGGGAGTCTCCTGCCTCAACCTCCTGAGTAGCTGGGATTACAGGCATGTGCCACCATGCCTGGCTAATTTTTGTATTTTTGGTAGAGATGGGGTTTTGCCATGTTCGCCAGGCTGGTCCCAATCTGCTGACCTCAAGTGATTTGCTCGGCTTGGCCTCCCAAAGTGCTGGGATTACAGGTGTGAGCCACCGCACCTGGCCAACATCAGCATTTCTAGTGATAGAATTTGAGTTGTTTAAATCAACTTTATGGAGTTTTCTGGGTGAATTCTGAAGGGAGAGACAGTTGGTGTGCTATTTACTTGTTTGAGCAAACTCTTTTATTTTGTTAATCAGATCTGCCATATATCTGTAGTGCCAGATTACATTTTTAGTTTTTCTGCAATAAGTTATATTAATTACAGTTTATTAATAGCCAGGTATATCCTATATGTCTCCATTAGTGAGTCCTTGTAGGACATTATAGCTGTTAATCAGTGCTGTCTCTGTGAATTTTGTTGGAGATCTCTCAATGGGATTTGTGGTTTGAGTGTATCACCCTTACATTTTTACAAAAGATAATAAGCACTAATGTTAAATGCTACTTAGCAAATGAATGCAAAGCTTTGACAGTAATTTTAGGTTATTTCTAGATAATGTGGACTTAAAAAAATTTTTTTAGAAAGCTGTTTTCGGTTGACTTACAGTTACTTGTAATCCATTATTATCAAGGTCACCCCACAGAAGATCTCTGAGGCAAGTGTCATTATTACCTCTTAATTTTCTCCAGAGGAAGTAACAAATTCTGTGATGGCTTAGGTGAAGGAGTAAGGCTCTTTACTCAGCTTTTGTTTTGAGAAGACAACTGTGAAGATGTCTTCTGTGTCCTATGGCCAGTTATTTAAAATAGAGAAAGCCAAATTTTAGTTTAGTGGTGTGCAAGCATAACTCAATTATCTGATAAGAAGAATAGAATAGTTGAGTATTTGTTATTTTGGTTGACAATGTTATTTTTTGGTTTTGGGTTACCTTTTTGGTATTTACCTGTAAGTATTGAAATATTAAATCAGAAAATTCATAATACTTGTGGTATAATTGTTTAGAGTAATGCTTCTTTTACCATTGGCGTAATTGTCTAGATTGATGCTTGTTCTTAAAATTTGACCACAACTCATAACTCATAACTTATGGTAAGAATTAATTCTACACTATGCCTGGCCTACAATCACTCATATATGGGAGTTAAAAAAATGAGTGGATAGAGTTAGAGAGTAGAATTGTGGTTATTAGATGCTGGGAGGGGTTGGTTAACAGATACAAAATTATAGCTAGAAGAGAGGAATAAATTATAGTGTTGCATAGGACTGTAGGATGATTATGGGTAATAGTAATTTGGTGTATATTTTCAAAAAGCTAAAAGATTTTGAATGTTCACAGCACAAAATGATAAATGTTTGAGGTAATGGATATCTTAATTATCCAGATTTAATCATTATGCATTAGATACACATGCATTGAAATATCACACTGTATTCCATAAATATGTACAATTATTATATGTCAATTAAAAATAAAAGGAAAAAGACATAGATTCATGATTCTGACTTTTGAATAGAATATATACTTTTAAAAAGCTGCTGCTGCTTCTAGTTTTAAGTAATTTTGTTTTATTATTTTTTTCTTTTTTTTTTTTGAGATGGGGTTTCACCATATTGGTCAGGCTGATGTCGAACTCCTGACCTTGTGATCTACCCGCCTCAGCCTCCCAAAGTGCTGGGATTACAGGTGTGAGCCACCGCGCACAGCTTAGTTTTATCTTTTTTGTTATTTGATTGGCTTGTGCAGATCTTTAATGCTGTGAAAGTATCCATTGCTTTCCAGCTATATAGGAGCTGGCCAGTAGGGTTTGGGCAGCAGCCATTAGTGTGGAGCTGTTCTCTTGTCAGGGCATGGATTGGGCCACTGTTCTCCTAACTATTATAACTGATAATATGAATTATCCAGTTCCTTGGTGATCTCAAAATAAGAGACCGGTGAGATTTAGGAATGAAAATAAAATGTTTGCAAATGGTCAGAAACTGATGAAATATCAACCAGAAGAGAAAACTGTGTGATTGACAAAGTAGGGAATATTTATCTTTTTGAAACCTTTTTCTCTTTTAAACCTAGCTTTGGCTGTGGCTCTGCTGTTTATGTCACATAAAGTAATTCATTCTGTTGTGTCCTATTCAGCAGATAAGCAACATCTCAAAATTTATTTAAAAGAAAAAAATTGTAAATTTAGTGAAAGTGCAAAAATGGTTGAATATTTAGAAATTAAATCCTATTAAGAAAACAGTATCTTAACTATATAGGTAAATGTAATACTCCTTTTGCATTGATAGCAGGAGAGGAGATATTTCCTACAGTAAAAATCAAGATGTGTTCATATTCTTTGAGCTGGTAAGCCTGCTTCTCACAGTATATTCTATGTAAATAATTCAAAAGGATGAAAGTTCTCTGTAGCATAGTGAACAGCTGCATATCCTTACCCTAAAAGTGAAACATTTTAGGTATCTTCCCTGAATGCTATTTTATGCAACCACTGAAAATGATATTTATAAAATTATTTATAGCAATATAGGACATGTAAAAATGTTTTATAAAATGAAATTTGTACACTATTATGTATGAGCCATTTTTTTTATTTTAAAAAGATGTTCTCTTTTGAAAACATGTTTAGAATAGTTGTTTTTCTTTCTGGCTTATTTGCTAACTTATTATTATTTTTTCTCAATTGCTTCTTATCCTATTACATACATTTGAGATGTTATTCAGATTTCTAGCTTTATTCTCTTTGTAAAATACTAACTTTCATTTGAAGTACAGTTCTTGTCACGTTTTGCATTCTAACTCAGTATTTTAACTTAAAGATGATAAAACACATCCCACTATGTATCAGTTTTTATCTATTTGATTTTAAAAAATAGTTAAGACAGTAAATACTTGGAATTAGGTCAGAGGTTCATTACCCTGGACACTTGTGGGCTAGAAGCCTAGGAATTTGTCATCTGTTCCCAGATGGGAAACTCTTGCTTTCTAATGTTTGGTCTTTATTATAATTAAAATACCAGAACATTTTGTTAGAAGCAGATGTTAGGAATATGTAGACATAACCCAAATGTGTGTATATTGTAATTCTGGAGGAAATACCTCAGTTAAAACAAAACAAAAATCAAGAATGTTAATAGCCTTTTATAATTTGATGATAGATCCTCCATATCTTCTAATATTCTAGTGCTTATTTTACGTATTTGTGACTTAACTATTTAAGAAGAGACCTTTCCAATTTATTAAAAATTATTGGATAAGATACCAGCTCGACAGTTTAGTTAGTTTCTTTTTTTAAAAATAATGTTTTCAAGTGGTGACACTGTGTGTATTTAAGTAATTAGTGAATTGGAGAGATGAGCCAATTTCCAGCAGATCTGATTAGATCTGAAAACCAGGCTAAATAATTCCTAGTGTGTATAAAATCAGAATTTGAGTATCTGAATTATGTAGGTATTTACTTCTGTTACATTTTCTTAACCTTTGTTGAAAAAAGCGGAAAAGTGAAATGAAAAATATCTACTTTCTAGAAAATGAAAATAAGAAATTGTGAGTCAAAATATATATTGAGAGTAAACCATTCTGTAGGTGTAAAGTAGGCAGAGTTTCAGCTTTAGAATGAATGTAATACAAATACATATACATATATTCTTCCATATCCTAACATCCTAGATTGATACCTGCCTCCACCCCATAATTTAGCCTGATTTTTTTTGTATGTATATGCTTAGCTGTTCAGTAGTTTTAAAATTTGCATTAACTCTTTTAGGTTATTTTACTCTCATATAAAACTGCTAATTAAATTTGGTGAACCCTTTGACTTTACAACAGAAAACAATAAAAATAAATATAGTTAACTCTAAAACAATGGTTATCACAGTTTTGAAGACTCTTTTAGTCCAGTAGCTTTCAGATTTTAGTTTGCATCAGAATTACCTGGAAGTTTTGTTAGAAAAATAGGTCAGAAATGTAGCCTGAGAGTGTGTATTTCTAACAAGTTTCCAGGTGATATTAATGAGGCTGGTTTTAGAACCATATTTGAAGAAAAACCCACTGACTTAGGCTTTCAAAGAGATGTAAAATTAACACTCTCATTAGGTACAAATAATAAGTTCTCTTAAGTATTGAATACATGTTGAAGATTTTATTTAAGTCATTATTAATGATGGAACTAGTCAGATATTATAAACAGTTCAAAGAAGCACAAATTTATGTGGAGTAAATGATATTAAAATAAATTTCCAAGTGGTCAGCAAACTGACTTTTTCTATCGGGGGAAGTCAGTTGAACCTCCATGGGACAGAATTTTCTTGCATGTCTGTAGACTAGAATAATTAACATTGCTCTCCGTTATCTGCAGCAGTTAACCAACACTTTTGAGTTGTAGTATAGCTCAAAGTCAATGAAAGGCTAGAATTAGAAAACCTGGAAAGTTTTGTACCACAGAGTCCATGTTTTTCCATCTTGAGTGCACTGTAATCTTTTCTTCTCATTCCCAATTTCCCTACAGTGGCTTTTAACCAAACTCTTCAGGTGATTCCGATGCAGTCTAAAGTTTAAGAACCATCATCTTAATGTAACAGAGAAAATATTTAGTATATTCATAATATTTATTTACTAAATCATATGTTTTCTCCCCTTATACAAATTATTTCATATGTAGCCAATTCGTTATTTGAAAAATCAAGGTCAGATTGCTCCTGTTAGTTGATATTTTAACCGCTTTATTGCCTATAAAGGAATTAAATATGCATTTATGTAATAAAATAGTTGTGAAATTTTTGAACATAATTAGAAAAAAGGTACTTTGTTGATCTAGTATAGACTGTGCTTCATGAAGCATTTGATTAGTTAAAATATGAAAAATTATAGTTGAAGGTCTGTTAGTAGGGCTTCAGTCAGCCATTTTATACATAATAAAATGCCTCTCACAATTCTGAAAGGACCTACTGAATTTAAGAAGCCAGTGATGTAATATAAAGAGCACTGGATTTAGGAGGTCAGTCTTGGTTTATTCCCTTTTTGTAGCTAGTTGAGTTATTTAATTTGTAATTCACAATGGTGGCGAGGACATAAAGATAAATACATCAAAGCTCTTGTGATGACATAAGTGCTTGTTTTCTGGATTTCAGTTTTCTCATGTGCAAAATAAGGATGAGAGAGCCAAATGAGACCCGAGGTTGTCTTAAGCACTAACATTGTGTGATACTTTGAATACTGCGCAGTGGAGAACATTAAATAAGTGTGAGCTAAATTGGAGTTATTCACCATGTCTCTTTCTCATTTTTCTCTTTTTTTAACTTTTAAAATTGACATGTAATAATTGTGTATATTTATGGAATAGATCAAATGATGTTGCATATTAGAGTAATTAGCATATTCATCATCTCAAACACTTATCATTTCTTTGTGTTGGGAATGTTCAATATCCTCTTTCTAGCTATTTGAAATTATATATTATTCTTAAATATGCTTAGTTTACAGTACTATAGAACACTAGAATTTACTCTTCTTATCTAGTCATAATTTTATATTCTTTAACAAATCTCTCCTTTTCCCTCCCTTTGCTTCCCCTTCTTAGCATCTAGTGTCTCTGTTCTACTTTGCTTCTTCTATGAGATCAACATTTTTTTAGCTTCCTCTTATGAATGAGACGTGTAGAATTTAACTTTCTGTTCTTGGCTTATTTTACTTAATGTCCTCCAGTTACATCCATGTTATTGCAAATTATGGGATTTCATTCCTTTTTTTAGTGGCTGAATAGTGTTCCATTGTGTATGTATGCACCACATTTTCTTTATCATCTGTTTTGGACACCTGATTTAATTTCATATCTTGGCTATTGTGAATGGTGCTATAGTAAGTAAGTATGGGGGTGCACATGTCTCTGTGATATACTGATTTCTTTTCCTTTGAAAAAATGTCCCAGCAGTGGTACTTCTATTTGTAGATTTTTCAGAAACCTCCATACTGTTCTCCATAGTGGCTTTTCTGTTTCCATTCCCACCGGCAGTGTACGAGTTCCCTTTTCTCCTCATTCTTACTAGCATTTGCTATGTCTTGTCTTTTTGATAATAGCCATCTTAGAGTGAGATAATATTCATTGTTGTTTTGATTTGTTATTCCCTGATGATTAGTGATGTTGAGCATATTTCCCTAAATTTGTAGCCCTTTGTATGTCTTTTTTTGGGAAATGTCAGTTCAGACCATTTGCCCTTTTAAAAAATTTAATCATTTGCTTTTTTTGTTGTTTTTCTGTTTGAGTTTCTTTTATATTTTGGATGTTACTCTCCTGTCAGATGAATAGTTTGCAAATATTTTTTCTTATTCAATATGTTGTCTTCTCACTCTATTGATTGTTTCCTTTACTGTGCTGAGGCTTTTTAGTTTAATATAGTCATTTTATATTTGCTTGTTTTTGTGCCTATGCTTTTGAGAGTCTGATTAGTAATAGTTCTTCTTTTTTTATTTTTCTTTTTAATTTTCACCACTCTTTATATTTTTTTATTTTTTTAAATTTTTGAGACAGAGTCTCACTCTGTCACACAGGGCTAGAGTGCAGTGGTGCAATCATGGTTCACTGCAGCCTTGACTTTCTGGGCTCCAGTGATCCTCCCACTTCAGCCTTCCGAGTAGCTGGGAACACAGGTGCACACCAACATGCCCAGCTAATTTCTGTATTTTGGTAGAGATGGATTTTGCCATGTTGCCTAGGCTGGTCTTGAACTCCTGAGCTCAAATGATCCACCCGCCTTGGCCTCCCACAGTGTTGGGATTACAGGCGTGAGCCACTGCGCCTCCCTGTTGTCACCACTCTTATTCAAAGTTTCTTCTTTTAAAATTGCTTTATTGAGGTATAGTTGACATTTAATATACTGCATATGTTTAAAGTACATGATTTGGTAAGTTTAAACATAATGTATACCCTATGTGATCATCACAGCAGTGATGAAAATGAACATCACACCCCAAATTTTGAGTCCTACTTTAATCTTCCCTCCCCTTACTCCAGACAACTACTGATATGCTTTCTGTCATAACAGAGTAGTTTGCATTTTTTAGGATTGCATATAAATGGAAGTACAGAATATGAACTCTTTTTTTTAATCTGGCCTTTTTGTTCACCATAATTGTCCATATTGTGCATGTATCAATACTTTATACCTTCTTCTTGCCAGCTACGATTCTTTTTTTATGGTTGTGCCGCAATTTATTTGTTCACCTGATGACAGATGTAGGAATTGTTTTCAGTTTTGGCTTTTACAGGCTGCTATGAACAGATGTATACACATTTTTATATAAACATACACTTTTCTTTTGGGTAATCACCTAGGAGTAGATCATATTGTAGATGCATATTTACTTTTAAAGAAACTGCCAAACTGCTTTTCAAAGTGATTGTATCATTTTTATATTCCCACTAATAGTATATGAACATTTCATTTCCTTTACATTCATGCCAGCACTTGATCTTGACAGTCTTTTTAAATTTTGGCCATTTTAATAGGTATGTAGTAGAATGTTAGTGTGGTTTCAGTTTGGATTTCTCTAATGACTAATGATGTTGAGCCATCTTTTTATTGCCTTTTATATGCAATGTATATGTGTATCCTATTTTGTGAAAAGTTTAAATATTTTCCTGATTTTTAAAAAAGTAAGTTGTTTTCTTACTAAGAGTTATTAATTTTATTCTGAATATAAATAATGTATGTATTCTGAATATTTTGATGAAGTCCACTTTAGCAAGTTTTCCTTTCATGGATCATCTTTTGCTGTCATATCTAAGAAATCTTTGGTTAATCCAAGGTCACAAATCTATCTTTTCTTCTAGATTTTTGTAGTTTTAGTTTTACTTTTAAGCATATGATACATTTTGAGTTAATTTTATATATGTTTTATATATGTTAATTTTATATATGGGTTAATATGTATATGGTTTTTTGTTGTTGAGTTTTTTTTTTGCATCTGGATATCCTTTTGTTCCTGTACCTTTTTTCAAAAAGACCATTCTTTTTCTACAGAATTGTTTATATCAAAAAACAGTTTTTAATTTATGTGTGGGTCTATTTCTGGGTGCTCTATTCTGTTCCACTGATGTATTTATCTTGTGTTGATGTCAGTACCACATTGTGTTATGGTAGCTTAATAATAATCCTTAACAGCAGGAACAGTTAGCCTTTGAACTGTGTTCTTTTCCAGTTGTTTGGCTCCTCTAAGTATTTTCATTTGTATATGAATCTTAGAATCAGCTCATCAATTTATACAAAGAGCCTGCTAGTATTTTTATTTGTATTGTTTGAATATATGAATCGATTTGGGGAGAATTGACATCTTAGCAAGATTGAATTTTTGTGAACAAGCTATAGCTTGATTTGTATAGGTCTCTAATTTCTCTGAGCAGTGTTTTGTAGTTTCTAGTGTACATGTCTTACACATTTTTTTTTTTTTGCTGGGGTTATCCCCAAATATTTCCTATTTTTGCTGCTAGTGTAGATGACAATTTTTAAAATTTCAGTTTTTGATGCTAGTATCTAGAAATGCAGTGGGTTTTTAAAATACATTTGTTTTATATCTTTTAATCTTACTAGACTCTATTAGTATAGGTAGCTTGCAAATTTTGTCAGATTTTTTACCTAGACTGTCATGTCATCTGTGAATAAACATACTTTTACATCTTCCTTTTCTCTTTGCTTGAGTTACTGAACTGGCTAAAGCCTCCAACTCAATGTTGGATGAAAATGGTGAAGCAGACATCCTTGTTTTATTCCTGATTGTAGGGACATATGGGAGAAAAAGAAATATCTTTTCCTTGCCCATTACAAGGAAGTGTTTATGACTGACACCTCATAGCAAAAGACAAACTGACGAGAGAAGTGTAACAAATTTATTTAACCAAAGTTTTGTCCGACCCAGGAGCCTTCAGAAATGAAGACTTAAAGTCCCAGGGAAAACTGTGTGTTTTTTTGCATTGGTTTGATGAAAAAGTAAACGGTCATGTAGAAGTATGATTGGCTGGAAAAGGTATGATCTATTGGAGTCATACAGCAAACTTAGAAAGGCCTGTTTGTTCAGATTCTTGTGTGGTGTCTTCATTTCTTCCCGTTGGGTATAGCGCAGGACACCTGTCACATAGAGTCTTCAGGGGAGAAGCAAGGGAGGATTCTTTTTATGGCTTCAGGAAAAAAGGGCGGGAGAAGGTCAGAGTGATCTTTGTGTTCAAGCCAAGGTGCTGTGTTTTGAGATACCATGTTCTGAGCCCTGACAAGGAAAACACTGAGTCTTTTACCATTAAGTAAGATGCTAGATGTATTTTTTAAAAATGTAGTCTTTATCAAGTTGAGGAAATTGCTTTCGATTCTTTGTTAAATAGAGAGTTTTTATCAGGAATAAACGTTAGATTTTTAAGTTATTGATTTGGTTGATTACATTAATTAAAAAAAAAAACTGATTGCTGGCTGGGCGTAGTGGCTCATGCCTGTAATCCCAGCACTTTGGGAGGCCGAGGTGGGCAGATCACAAGCTCAAGAAATCGAGACCATCTTGGCCAACATGGTGAAACCCCATCTCTACTAAAAATAGAAAAATTAGCTGGGCATAGTGGTGCGTGCCTGTAGTCCCAGCTACTCAGGAGGCTGAGACAGGAGAATCACTTGAACCTGGAAGACGGAGGTTGCAGTACGCTGAGATCGCCTCACTGCACTCCAGCCTGGCGACCAAGTGAGACTCGTCTCAAAAAACAAACAAACAAACAACTAATTGCTTTTTGATGGGAAACCGAACTTGCATTTTTGGGATGAAATTCACATGGTCATAATATATTATCCTTTCAACATATTGTTTAATTCAGTTTGCTAATGTAGTGATGAATTCCTCCAGTTTTTATATGTCTGAAAAAATGTCTTTTTCTTTCCTTTATTTTTGAAGATATTTTTACTGATTGTACAATTCTAAGCTGATTTTTTTTTTCTTTCAGTACTCTAAAGAAGTTGCTGCATTATCTTCTTGCTAGCATTGTTTTTCATCAGAAGTGGCCTCTCACCCTCATCTTTGGCTAAGAGTTTCCCATTATTGCTGATTTTGAGTAATTTGTTTCTGATATGCTTTGGTGCCTTTTTCTCCGTGTTTCTCTTGCTTGGGTTTTGTTGAGCTTCTTGTATCTATGGCTTTAGAGTTTTTATAAAATTTGAAAAAATTTGATCATTACTTCCCCCCAATATTTTCTTTCCTTTTTTTTCTTTTCCTTAGGGGACCCAAATCATACATAGGTTGCTTGAAGTCATCCCATATTTCACTTTTTATTGCTCTCTTTATTATTAAAATTTTTATTCCTGTGTGTCTCATTTTGGATAGTTTCTGTTGTGTCTTAAATTCACTACACTTTTCTTCTGCAATTTCCATAATCTACTGTTAATCTTATCTAGTATATTTTTATGTTAGACATTATAATTTTCACTTCTAGAAGCTTGAGTCTTCTTCAATATCTCCCATACCTCTACTTAATTTTTGACCATATGATACATTTATAGTGACGGTTTTATGTCCATATTTACCATTTCTAAAATTTGTGTCCATTCTATATTGGTTTTAATGAATTGATTTTTCTCAGCATTAGTGTTTAGATTTTCTTGCTTCTTTACATTTCTGAGACTCTATGATTGGATGCCATTCTGAAAATTACCTTATTGAGTACTGAATATTTTTGTATTTCTATAAATATTCTTGAGCTTTTTTTCTGGGATGCACTTAAGTTACTTAGAAATAATTTTATTTTTTTGGATCTTGCTTTAAAAAGTTTTGAGCAGGACAAGAACAGCATTTGGTCCATGGCTCATAATTATTTCACTAGTGAGACAAAGTCATGAATACTCAGTCTATTGCTCTGTAAATTACTGTTTTCCAGTCTAGGAGAAGGACTGGATATATCTTGGGGAAAAATGTACCTTGACCTCTAGCTTATGTTGCATAAAAGTTAATTTGTGATGAATTATAGACCTAAATAGACAGCTGAAATGTTAACATCTCTAGGAAAAAAATAGAATAATATTTTCATGTCCTGAAGATAAGAAATGATTTATTATCCAGAGCATAGAAAACATGCATAAAAGACAAGTTGATAAATTGAACATGATAAACATTAGAATCTTTTTATAAAAAGGCACTGTTAAGAAATGGGTAAGAAAACTAGATATTAGGAGAAAATATTTGTCATGTATGCATCTGACAAAAAAAAGTTCTATTTAGGATTTTTAAAGAACTCCTACAGATAAGGTAAGATTTTCTCTCTTTTGCTGTTTTTTAGTAATGTGATACTGATGTGGTTTTGGTGTGGTTTTCATTATGCATATCTTACTTGAGTGTATGTCTGTGAGTTATTGTTTTCATAAAAATTTGGGAAATTATTGGCCATTGTTTCCTCAAATGCCTTTTATGACCATCCCTCTCTTATTCTTGGATTCTAAGTACACATATGTCACTTGTTTACTGTTACAGGTTATATAGGCTCTATTAATTTTTGTAGTCCAGTTTTTCTCACTCTTCCATTTTTTTAGTTTGTATTGCTGTGTTTTAAAATTTACTGTAATTTTCATTTTTCAGTTCAGATACTCTGTATTTTTTTTTTTTTTTTTTTTTTTGAGACTGAATCTTTGCTCTTGTTTCCCAGGCTGGAGTGCAACAGCACAATCTCAGCTCACTGCAACCTCTACCTCCCTGGTTCAAGGGATTCCCCTGCCACAGCCTCCCAAGTAGCTGGGATTACAGGCATGTGCTATCATGCCTGGCTAATTTTTTTGTATTTAATAGAGACGGGGTTTCACCATGTTGGTCAGTCTGGTCTCGAACTCCTGACCTCAAGTGATCTGCCTGCCTTGGCTTCCCAAAGTTCTGGGATTATAGGTGTGAACCACCACCCCCAGCCAGATACTCTGTACGTTTTTTGCTTCTAAAAGTTCTATTTTCTTTTTTGTATCTTACATTTTTAAAATCATATTCATATTTTGTTGTAAATATTTGAGCCTATTTATGTTAATCATGTTAACATTTCCATGGTCTGCTAAGTTTTATTTCTTATATTTTTGAGTCTCTTTTTTCACCCATTTATGAATCATATTTTAAAATTCATATCTGAAATTTTTTATTGGATATTGGATATTATGACTATTATGCTGTTAAGTGTCTAGATTTTATTATCTTCTTTTAAATTTTTTGAAATTTGTTTTGTAGGTTATAGGTAGGTCTCCTACTAAGATGTAACCCTCTGCTCAATGTTTAGGGTATTTGAGTCTCTCTATTCATGTCCCTCAGAACTCAAGCATCTTGCAGCCCGGTGAGACTTCTGGGAATTATTTAGCTTGCAGCTCCCCAGTAATAGTTCACCCAGTCTCATAGGGTTCCATATATATGCTTAACTTAGTAGTTAGCTATTGGCTGAAGGGGCCTCTGTACAGATTTCTGGAGCTTTCTCTGCCAGGCTCTGAACTCACTAGTACTCAGCCCTACAAACTCTAGCATCTTAGTCTTCCTAGAGTCTTATTTTTATCTCCTCAACTGAGACTGCTGTAATCTACTTGGAATCCCTAGCCTGCACTGTGTTATGGAAAGGGTCTTGTGGAAAAGGGTTTTACTAAGTTTTATCCTTCAATCATGGATCATAGTCCTGGGCTGCCTGTTGTCTCAATGTTTGAAAAAAAAAATTCCCTAGTTTTCTAGTAGTTTACAGTGAGAAGGTGTGGACAATTTTACTTATTCCATGATGGCAGAAGTGGACCAGTTTCTCTTTTTAATAGAATAATTTATTTTAATTGTGACTTTGAATAAATATAACCTGTGGTTATTTATTTTTATTGTTTAGTGAGTAGCTCTTCACAGAAGTAGAGCCATCCTCCTTCCCTTTTTAAAAAAGGAAATTCTACACAGGACCCTAATAGAGAAAATAGTTAAAACTTCATTTGCTCTCATTTAAATTAGGTTTATAGCTCTGTTGGTCTCTACCTAACCCCGAAGCAATCTGGTACTCCTGAAAATAAAATTTGAAAACCTGTGAACTATTTACCCCTCTCATTTTACAGGGGGAAGTAAATTCTAGAAGAGTCAAATGTTTCAACTTAAAGTAATGAATTTTAAACTGTCTGGCTTGTATGAGTTTTTCTAGCATTTGAAATAAGACCTCTTATATCCTAACTCAGTGTCTTATTTTCTTTAGCTTGATTTTTTTTTAAAGGTCTCTTTGATTTCGAGCTGTTTCAGCATGAGATTCTTAGAGAACTCCATTTCCTATTAATCTTTGTATAGCGCCTTGAGTCCACATGGGCTCTGTTGTAACTTCTGGCTGTTTAAACAATCTTGAAATAGTTTATTTTAAATCCAGTCCAACATTCGGTTTATTCTGTTTTCTCAACATTTCAGTATGTAAGATTTCTGTTTATCAATTTTACAAAAACTGTGTGAAGATGGCTACATACTTCTTTGTGGTTTTTGTTTGTTTTTGAGACAGAATCTTACTCTGTCACCCAGGCTGGGGTGCAGTAGCTTAATCATGGCTCACTGCACCTCAACCTTGGGGATCAAGTGATCCTTTCATCTCAGCCCCCCAAATAGCAGGGACTACAGATATAAGCTACCACATCTGACTAATTTTTAAATTTTTTGTAGGGCCAGGGTCTCATTATGCTGCCAGACTGATCTTGAACTCCTGGGCTTAAGTGATTCTCCTGCTTGGCTTCCGAAAGTCCTGTGATTATAGGTGTGAGCCACTGCCATACATCTTGTTTTATTCCTTATTCCTCTTTTTTTGTGTGTTTATGTTGTTTAATCTCCTAGAAACTACTTGGACTATATTGTGATGAATGATATACCTTGAAATCTCAATAGTAGATCATTGGTTGTCACCTTGAATTGTTGAGGAAGTATTCATATTGAAGGAAGCAGGGAATGTCAACAGCTCGCACTGTGTTACTTGGCAGAAATCTTCTTCGTGTGCACCTGGGCAGTATGCAGTCTGAATCTAAGAGCTACAATTTAATTATTTCTTCCTGAAAGCTGTCCTGTGTTCAGTCACTGCTTCATTGGTATGGCCTGTGGTATAGAAATGGGACAGCCGATTTAGATGAATGAGAGGTGGACAGGCAGGATAGATACAGCACTAGGTTCATCTCTTCAGTCTACTGGTTATAGCTAGACTTTAATATTGAAGAATTATATTGCTGCTGTTCTATTACTCCATTTTCTCCTTACTTAAAAAAGAAAATTATCAGAAAACACCAAATAATTTAATTACGCATGTGTCCTCAGATAGTCTTAGAAAGGCTTTCTTTGAGACACATCTGTAGTAGCTATTAGGGACTCAACGAATATTCATCCAATGAACAGATGAACTAAGGCCAATAAAATCAACAAAACATCTCCTGAGAAATTGTTGATAATGTGTAACTATTTGGGTTGCATTACTTTTTAGCACAAGAATAGGATCACTGCCAAAACCAATTGAGATACCTTATTTTATTTATTTATTTATTTATTTTTTCTAAGATGGAGTCTTACTCTGTTGCCTAGGCTGGAGTGCGGTGGCATGATCTCATCTCACTTTGACCTTTGCCTGCCAGGGTCAAGCGATTCTCATGCCTCAGCTTTCTGAGTAGATGGGAATACAGGTGCCCACTACCACAGCCAGCTAATTTTTTATATTTTTAGTGGATACGGGGTTTCTCCATGTTGGCCAGGGTGGTCTTGAACTCCTTACCTCAAGTGATCTGCCCACATCGGCCTCCCAAAGTGCTGGGATTACAGGCATGAGCCGCTGCACCCAGCCAAGATAACTTATTTAATTAAGTTTCATCCTGCAGTTCTAATGTAGTTTTTTCATGAGTAGTGCGGCAGAATTTTTCATACCCATCCTTGTGTCCTCAACAGTCAGCATAATACTTCAAACATGGTATAGGTGTTCAGGAAGTGTTTGTGGAATGAGACAATAAATCTGTTCTATTGCATTGCAGTGTTTGCTGTGACAGGCCTTAACAGGTTTTAAGAACGCTATTCTTTCATGGCTGTTGATTTCATGTGGATTTTTGTATATACACTTCACATATACATATGTTTACATCTCTAAGATGTAAATTAGTAACCATTTCCTTTCTAACATTGGTACTTAGTAGTACAAATTTTACTTTATGTAGTAATTGATACTTTTTTGTGCACTCTTACTATAGCGCACGTAATTTGAGTTCTTGATGTTTTTTCCTTTTCTCAGGTGAAAACTTCATACCTATTTGTAGTTTTTAACTGATTTATTATATTGATAAAAGATAGAGCAATTTAGGAAGGATTTTTATGCATATTACTTTGTTTGCTCCCTCAACTTCTTTGTAAGGTAGGTAAACAGATGAGGTAAGTGATACAGATAGGTTAATCATCTCTCTCCAAGTCACACAGTTAAGTTGCAGGGTTAGGACTTCAGGGTCATTGTTCTTTTAGCTGATTCTACACTGTCTCTGAATATTCTGTTTCAAAAAGGGATAGATGATCTATCTGCTTTCATTAACTCAGAATTGACTTGGAATTTTGATTAAAGAATGATAAGGAAATGACACTGTATTTAGTGGGAAAAATGTCATTTCAAAGGTTGATTCTGATCTTTTTAGATGTCATTAAACAGTGATGAAAGTGTTCATCTGAATTTACTCCGTATTTGCATTCTATCCATGATGTCTGTAATAGTTATATTTATAAAAGGGAAGGCCAGCCTCATTACTTCTTGGATAGCTACACTGCAATAGGACCCAGAGGATGCGAGTATGGGAACCTGATCCTGAGCCTTTTTGGTTGGAGAGTTGCCAGTCTCATCATAGCTTATTACAAAACTCTATAAGACACTTATAAAGGATAAGTCTTAAAGTTCATAAGGATAAATCAGAAAATTGCCTTTTAAAAATGCTGGTGATTGTGTCTTTCTTTTCTTCAGGATTCTTTAGTAAGTAATTTTAGCGAGGTGTCATTCTTAGTTGCTAAAGAAAACAGTTGTCTCCTGTTTTCAGTTGTCACATTCAAGCCTATTAGGAAAAATTTGAGTAACTATTCTTACACGTCTCCATTAATATGAAGAATCATACATGAAGTGTAGTCCATGCTTATCTCTAAAATAAATAAGGAAGTAAAATTTCCGGGTTCTGTTAGTTGTTAGAAAGCATGGTAACTCAACTTATTATTTTGTACCTTGGGAAAAAATGCTTCCTTGTTGATTCCAAGTGAGATCATTTAGAAACTAAAGTCTACCATGTAGAGTGTAAAAACGAGATTGTTAAGGGGGTGCTCCTTCATTCTGAAAACTCTCTAATGAGGAGACAAAAATATAACCCTGGTTGTAATCTTTATGTAACTTCTTGCAGAAATAATTTAAAATAGGGACAGGTAACTCTCATTCCCAAATGTAGATCAAATACTTGGTAGTTTGTTTAACCTATAATGCTGCTTCTCAACCCTGGCTACTCTTTGTAGTTACATGGGAGCTTCTTAAAATTACCAGTGTGATCTTAACCCCAGAGATTCTGATTTAGTGTTGGTCTGGGTTAGGGCCTATGCATGGTTAATTGGATTCCTTAGGTAATTCTAATGTGCAGTCAGAATTGAAAAACACTGCCCTAGAAATACAGTTGAACTTTCTTTTATCTTCATATGCAATCAGAAAAGGAAAGAGGAAGAAAAGGAGTGACCTGTAGATTAGCTACCCATCTGTGCTTTTTCTAAAAGATCAAGGTAGGGAACAGGTGAAGGCTTGGAATTTGGACCCTATATACCAGAACACATGGGCCATTGTGCAGTACTGGAAGTAAAGTTCTGGAATGTTACACCGTGGTGGCATTTCTTGTCAGGGGAGAAGGGAATGATAGATTGTTTTAACTTCTCTTCTTCTACTTGACTTTGAGTAAAAAGCTGAGCATCTGCTTTTTAGCATTTTAGGAAAAAAATTACTGTGCCAATAGTATCAGGTAATCTGTCAGAAAAATACATGAATGGACCAGATCTGTTTGTATCACTTCAAATTAAAGAAATTTAAAAGCATTCCTTTGTGCTTTCTGGCTAAGCTGTGACAGCACAATCACTGGTAATTTTGTAAAGAAATTTATTTTTGAGCAGTATAATGGCCAAAAAAAGCTATTGGAGGGAGAGGAAGAGAGGACACACCTGGGTTACATTTTGCCTCTTTTAAATCTGTGAGAAGTGTTTAAAAGTCTTTAAAGAAAGCTTAATTTGTCATTATCCCATTTCTGCTATAATCAACATAATTATACATTTTTAAATTAACTAATCTATGAGTACTGCCTTACTGAATGAGTTCCATGTATATGGAGCTGCTTAAAAACTCTGAAAAGGATAGGAATGTCTTATTAATTCTGGATGCTACATGCCTAAATGAACCTTTTTTAGAGGACTTACCGAGAATACTCATGCATAGAATGAAAGCTCACTGGATAGGCTCAATAATAGAATGGATATGACTCAATAATAGAATGGATACCATATACTAGGGTATAACTGGTGACCTGATGGATATTGCTGTCCTGTAGTCATTGGTTAAATATACTCTTGATGACAGATGGCTACATGCACTTCAACCAGCTTTTGCTGCTCATTGCCATGGTGAAGGGAAGGACACAATAAAAATGATGATTCCTTCCCATAGACTACAGTCCATATCTTAACAAAGATCTGTTGAATGTTTCCCTGTGGAAAAGAGGATTTTAGTATATTTTTCTCTTGCTACCTCGAATAAAAATTTCTGATTATCCTAGAACTGAGATAAAGGTAGTAAATTTTTCTTGAAAAACTACGTACTTTTGTTTGTAAGCTGTTAGAATTGGCATTTTGTTGGTTGGGTGCCAGGCCACTAGACTATGTACCACATGGGCAGGGATTTTGTTTTGCTCACTGTTGTATCCCCAATGAAAGGTAAATGATTTCAATTTTGATAAAGTGATTTATTTACTTTTTAATTTTTTCATTTTTCCACTTATTTCACTTTTTAATTATATGATACAATCTATTTTTAGTTTTCTCCACAGGGCTAAATATGGTTACAGTTTACAGTTTATTCAGGATACTCAATAAACTGAGGATTTGTGAATACTTTATGAATTAATTTTATAGAGAATAACAATTAAAAAAAACGAATGACTTGGATATTACTGTTGAACTTTTATAATAAGCTTTTTAAAAAAGTTTAAAGAAGATTTTTATAAGTTTCAAGGCATATAATTACAGATATAAAATTCATTAAGGAAACCTATTCAGAATCGCATAGATTTAGTCACATTTCAAAACACTTAAATATGTAAAAAAGAAATCCACAGATTGGTTTTAAATTACAAACTCACCTTGTGAATTTAAACCTAATTTCATTTTCAAAAGTTCAATTTTCAGATCATTTTAGGACCATTTATATATTGTAAAAAGTGATCTATACTAGCATCTCGTTATGGTCAGCACCTGCCAAAAAAGTTAATATAGCATTTCTTTAAGATCTTTGGTTTAGAAAAATGTGCTGGCTATATTTATAGTAGCCCATATAAGTAAGTGCTATGAACCTTACCACTTCACAATTTTTGTGAATTCTTTTTCTCCGTTTAACAGATGCCAATAGAAAAAGTGATTAGCCTTTCCCCTGTTACCAGAGATAAATTATTATTCTCTTTTAAAGATACAAAAAAAATTAATGAGAAGAATCATAGAATTTTTAGAAGTGGAAAGTATCTTAGAAATAATCTACACTTGTTTTTAGCATCTTGCTTATAGATTTTAATTTTGTAAAAATCTTAGTGGTATTTTGATGGTAGGATATTTTTATTGAGTTTTAAAATGTCTTAATGTTCTTTCTGTAGCCTTATTTGTTAATTTTTGCCAAGAATCCTTCCAAAAGATCTGAACTACTTGCTTCAATTTGCACCTTTCATAAGGGTGAAAATAAATTAAGATCTTTTTTTTTTTTTGAGGTGGAGTTTTGCTCTTGTTGCCCAGGCTGGAGTGCAATGGCGCGATCTTGGCTCATCGCAACCTCTGCCTCCCAGGTTCAAGCAATTCTCCTGCCCCAGCCTCCCGAATAGCTGGAATTACAGGCATGAGCCACCAGGCCTGGCTAATTTTGTATTTTTAGTAGAGATGGCGTTTCTCCAGGTTGGTCAGGCTGGCCTTGAACTCCTGACCTCAGTTGATCCGCCCACCTTGGGCTCCCAAAGTGCTGGAATTACAGGTGTGAGCCACTGCACCTAGCCAATAAATTGAGCTCTTAAGAATTTATTTATTTATTTATGATGGAGTTTTGCTCTTTCACCGACACTGGAGTGAAGTGATGCAGTCTTGGCCCACTGCAACCTCCGCCTCGTGGATTAAAGTGATTCTCCTGCCTCAGCCTCCTGAGTAGCTGGGATTATAGACACGCTTCACCACACCTGGCTGATTTTTATATTTTTAGTAGAGATGGGGTTTCACCATCTTGACCAGGCTGGTCTCGAACTCCTGACGTCAGTTGATCTACCTGCCTCCACCTACCAATGTGCTAGGATTATAGGCATGAACCACCTTGCCTGGCCAAGAACATTTGTAATGCTTGTTTATATAAGAAGATATTTGGCTAGGCCTTTGATTTTTGAAAGGAAGGTCCTAAATATAAAGTGCATGACCTATTATATATTTCTGCAACACAGGAAATTAACATTTTATTTATAGGAAAGTACTTTCTGGCAAACTATTGAGAAAAAAATAAAATCTACTGCATTCTAATTATAAAGAGTAGTTTGCCATATCTCTTACCCTTCTCAATTCTGATATGGTCTGCTGGAAGTGAGACAGGTTTTATTTGCTAATAGCTTCTTAAGCAATTCACTTGTCTTACCACTGTCTCCTTCCCTTGCTTAATCTTTTCTCATTGAATGGCCATAATAAATTTTTGAATAGCCATCTTAAATTTTGGGTGCCTCACTGGAGTATAGAGTTTTGCCCTAGACTGTAAGTTATTCTAGGGAGGTATTTTTGGTGCTATTGACATTTAAGCCAGATAATTCTTTGCCATGGGAGACTGGCCAGTGCATTGTAGGATGTTTAGCAGTGTTCCCAGCCTTACTCCAAAAGATGCCAGTGGTACCTCCTCCCCCAACTTGTGGCAAACAAAAATGTCTTAAGATGTTACTTGAATGTCCTCTGGAGGGCAAAATCTCTGGTTGAGAACGACTGCTCTAGGGCAAGAAGGTCTTTTGTGTTTATATTCTCTTATTTCCCATACATATGTCTCCCCAATTGTATTAATATGTATAAGAACCCAGTAAGTTTTACTAAATTGAAATAGCAACTTTGTTACAAGGCCTAATTATATAGTGTCAAAATGGTAATTTTTTTGTTATAGCCTGTATGTATCAACAAATATGTAAAAACCTGGAGAGGAAATATTGTATAATTCATGTAAAATATAAATAAGAGTTAGCTTTAGGTATCTGTTGGATCGATTTTAAATACTATCCTTAAGTATTCTGTATGTAGCTATTACAAAATTATAGAAACTAAGCTTTGGCAGGTATGGTGGCTCACACCTGTAATCCCAGTGCTTTGAGAGGCTGAGGTAGGCAGATCGCCTGAGGTCATGAAATCGAGACCAGCCTGGCCAACATGGTGAAACCCCGTCTCTACTAAAAATAGAAAAATTAGCTGGGCGTGGTGGTGTATGCCTATAATCCCAGCTAGCAGAGAGGCTGAGGCATGAGAATTGCTTGAACCCAAGAGGCGGAGGTTGCAATGAACCGAGATCACGCCATTGCACTCCAGCCTGGGCAACAGAGCGAGACTCCATCTCAAAAACAAAGAAAAAAGAAAAAAAAAAAAGAAACTAAGCTTCAGTTTTTTCTTCTGCAAAATGGAAATAATATTTGTTTTATGATTTTATTGTGAGGAACAAATTACATGATAAATATAGTCTGCTAAGATCAGCAGAGAATCAAATGCCTTTGGTGGGTTGTAGTTTGATGTTACTCTTTTACCCCATTTTAACATTTCTATTTTCTTCATAAAAGGGGTTTTTAGGGGGAAAACCCTACTTGAAATCTCCCTACAATTGGCATTCAGTTATATATGAAGTTTTAAAGTGCATTAGAGAGACTCCTTATAGGTTTGTCTCTCTATTTGCCAAGAGGAGCAATGGATGAAGGGATCAGCCTTATTGTGGGATCCTGTTTTAGTTAAAGAGTAGGCTAAGTTGCAGTAACAAATCCACAGTTTAAGGACTCAGTTCAGTAAAGTTTACTTTGTACTCACATGATGGTCCTTACTGCTTCAAGTTGGTTGGACATTCTTTCAGGAACTGAAGCTCCTTCTGTCTAATGGGATCACCATGTACATTGTAAGTTTCACTGTCATCCTCTGGTAGAAGAGGTAAACGTGTAAAAAGAGTACCTCTGCTTTCCTAAAAGCAGTGGTCTGTAAGTGAGATATTTAAATTCTGCTTATATTCTGTTTCTTCTTATTTGGTGAGAACTTGGTTTCATGGTCACGCCTACGACAGTGAAGAATGAGACAGAATGGAGTTTAGTTTCTGAATTAAGACTCTTTAAAGAGAGAGGTTGCTGCCTACTCTCTTGATGGGGACTATAGCATTGTTCTCTAGCATCCTGGTGTGTTGGGATTCATATGTCTTGGGCATCAAGATACGGTGGCTTCCTCATGCTGTCAGTGTCTGGGTATGAGGAAAGTTTTGAGTTCCAGCTTTGATTAGCACTCTCTAGACCCATCAGGGCTGCATCCTGATGAATTGTAATGAAAAGTAGAGGTCAGGAGTAATCACTGGACTCTTGCAAGTGCTCCTTTTAATTTTCAAGAATACTGGGAGTTGTACAATTCTGCCAGAAGTTGTGCTTCAGCAGTTAAGCAGGTAGGGCTTACTTAATATTGTTAGTCAAGCATCTAGGAGCTTGGAATTATTGACAGCCAATTGAAATGAAAGGAATAAATATATATTCATAGAGTGATGAAGTGAATTCTGGTTACTTGGATGTAAAGAGGTGGGAATAGTGCACACAATATATCCAGCCAGGTACAGAGGAGGAAAGGGGCAGAATGGCTTAGCAGGAAAGTAGTGTTCCTTGCCACATAGGGAAAATAGTTCGTCAGGTTTTATAGGCATGGACAGCAGCAAATATTTGATTATAATAAAAATGGAGGAACTTTGCATTAAATTATTAATGAATGATGTGTTCTATTAAGAACCTTTCCATGCTAGAGATCTTAGCATTTCTGGTATTGTATGTACTATTCAGAGGGTACAAACTATTCACAGTTCTAGAACTATTAATATCAAAGACTATGTGCATGTATTAAATTTCATACTGGCTGGATGCTGTGGCTCATGCCTGTAATCCCAGCACTTTAGGGGGCTGAGGCAGGAGGATCACTTGGGCTTAGGAGTTTGAGGTCAGCCTGAGCAACATAGTGAGACACTGTCTCTACAAAATAATAATAATAGCTGGGCATAGTGGCACACGCTTGTAGTCCTAACTACTCTGCAGGCTGAGGTGGGAGGATTGCTTGAGTCTGGGAGGTTAGGGCTGCAGTGAGCCCTGATTGTGCCACTGCACTTCAGCCTGGATAGCAGAGTGAGGATCTGCCTCAAGAAAAAAGAAAAAGTTATACTTTCCTCTAAATGTAGTCTGTTTTCTGAACTTCTGTTTCTTTTTTTACGAGTTTGATAATTATCTCTTCTTTTAAGTTAAAGGGAATTCATTCTTTAAATTTTACCTGGTCTTTTTGGTTTCTGTTACTGACTCCTACTCATAATGAATTTGGCTGAAGTCTGTGTCTTTTAGTGTAGCTACTTAATATTGAAAGTGTATGTTAACAAGACAAATTAGTGCCTTATGCGGTTAGTTGGCCTTCACGCAGCTTTTTTCCTTTTTGCCTTCACTTTTAGTTTACCCCAAAATACACAATCAAAGTAATAGTTAAAAAAAATTCTGTGTACTACTCTTTTTGAAAATTATGACTATTTGAACCAGGTACTGTTGTTATAACAGATAATATTTTAAAATTTAATGATAAACAGGAGGATCTGCTAGGGAAACAGTATACTTATATTGATGTTCTGAATTTAGTTGCAGATGTTACTGTTCATAAAGATATACAGGTACCACTGGTGTTAGTATTGCACATAGCAAGTGGATAAAAATGATGAATTGGATTCTGCCAGACAGAAATGCAGTCTGAGAGAAAACTTTTCTCTTTCAATGTAATCCCTTTAAACTTGGCCTAAGTTTAAGGTAACTGTGCTGCCTTTCAGAATTCAGCCTTTCTTTAAAGATATTTTTCATATCAGCATATTACATCCAAAATACCTCATGCTCAATATTATGTTATATTTAAAATGAGAATCATTCAAACATTAATAGCTGAATTAAACATACCAAATTAATTTTATGCTTTCAAATGCAGAATTACAATAGAGCTTTCTTTCACGAGGTTGATTTTTAGATTATCTTACAGTAAAAGCATCTGAAAAATTTTGGCATACTTAATTTTTCTCAGCACAAATATGACTTTCTTTTTATAAGGGAACCTTAACAGATTGTGATCTGTTCTATGAGCTACTGATTGTAGGGGGAAATAATAATGATGCTATTTATTTTTTGTGATTTTCTTCAAACTGAGCAATCAAGTTAAAACCTAAGATAATGTTTCAAAAGTAATTACTGTGTATGTGGTCTTATCCTTTTATCCTTATTTTCTCTGTAAGCAATTCCTTTTCTGCTCTTCTAATTTCTTATGATTTTTCACTTTCTTTAATTAAAATTTATTAATCACACGTTTACTACTAATCAGGAATTATGAAGACTGGCATTTAAAAAACACTCTACTACAGGGAACAACTTTCAGTTGAAATTCTTCACAGTTGGGTGACTAAAGATTCCAAAAGAAAGTGGACTGGATGAATTAGCACCAGCTTGGAAAGGGTGCGCTTTAAATCTGCTCCACATTTCTTATGAATGACTTAGATGAAGATATACAAAATAAATTTTTAGGGCATGCACAGTTGAAAGGAATAGCTAATATGTTGAATAGAGAAATAGGAATTTAAAACTATCTCAGTGGACTGGCATGCTGTGTCATGGCAAATAATATGTTATTTAATATGAATAAATATGTATGTCTGCATTAATGATATATAAAATAAGTCACTTAATTTCAAGGAAACACTGCAGAAAGGTTTTAGTTGACTGCATAGTTTATATGAGCCAACAACATGATAAAGCTGGTAAAACTGCCAAAAATAATGGACTATAGTAGTTAATTGTTTCTAAATTGTTTCCAAGAGGCCCCTGGTATTAGTTCTCACGCTGCGATAAAGAAATATCTGAGACTGAGTAATTTATAAAGAAAAGAGGTTTAATTGGCTCTTCTACAGGCTGTATAGGAAGCATTGCAGCTTCTGCTGCTGGGGGGACCTCAGGAAACTTACAGTTATGGCAGAAGGCGAAGAGGAAGCAGGCTTGACTTACATCAGAGTAGGAGGAAGAGGTCAGGGAGGTGCTACACACTTTTAAACAACCAGATCTGAGAACTCTAATAGGAGAACAGCACTAGGGAGATAGTGCTAAACCACTCATGAGAAACCACTCCCATGATCCAATCATCTACCACCAGTCCTTGACCTCCAACATGGGGGATTACAATTCCACATGATTTTTGAGCAGGGGCACAGATCTAAACCATATCACTCCCTGAACTCTGTTGTCTGCTCTTTAGGATACCTTTGGAGTATATGTTTCATTCTACTCTTTATGTGTTAAGGGATAATTGGATATCCATAAGATGAACAACGCCATGCTTTTAAGAAGAGATACTTTATTTGGAGGGAATGCATGAGAACTCTGGAGGACTTCTCAATACTAGGGGACTTGATCTGAAGGAAAGATTTCTGGCAATGAGCATGGGACTAGGATCATTGAGTATATATAGCAATTTTAGGGAAGAGATTACATTAATATGTATTAATGTGAAAAATTGGAATCACTCAATATTGGATTGATAGGGCTGCCTTCACAAAGTGAGCCCTTTCCCTGTCAAGCCAAATGGCAATTTGTCTAGATTATTATTGTAGAGAGGGAATTAATTTTCTAGCTGGATGGGATGACTTCTTTGGTCCCTTCCATTTTTTTTGTTTGTATATGTGGTAGGATTTATTGAAGAGTTGGAAAGTTTTTGTTTTTGTTGTAGACCCCTTTTAATTCATAGTATTCTTCAAAGTATGAATTGGGAAAGAGGATGGTGTTGGAATTGTAACAGGCTTCATGATACGTGCAGACTTACTCCCCATGCCACTTGACCATTTTTAATCTTATAAGCCTTTGTCATTTTCACTGGGTAAGAAATTAATTAACTGACAGTTTTATTTTAAGGATAGGAGTTTACTGATAGGGCAGTCTCATTATTTTACTGATATGTATATACAGGGATGTGGAAATACCTAGACATTTGTAACCTTAATTCAGTATGGTAAAGTTTAGTGAATTTTTAATAACTGTATATTTTTCCCATCCTTTTACCCAGTGCAGTGGTTTCCTCCCCTGACTCATATTCCTTAAATAATTTTTGTTCTATGGACTATCATTTTTTTATTATATAATTTGTCTGCTCCTGCTGTTTGCATTAGTCAAGCACTGGCAAGCAGAGAGTTATCCAAATGTTTAAGAAGTAAACCAGAGTAAGATGATATAGAAATAGGAACAGATATTTTTCTGCAAATTCCACCAGATCTTTTCTGTGTAGTCATTGAAGAGACTCCTACCTGATTGCTATTGTAAAGTAGTGGGACAGATTTTGAGCCCCATTTTAGTAACATATACTTTTTTCTTTCATTTGGAAATAATTTTTGCTTATGCTTATTAATTAAGAAATTATTTAGCTTGGTTTGCTACCAGTGCAAAAGGAGATTTTCAGTTTACATTTGAAAGGTGGAAGTGATTTAAAAATCATTAGTATTGCAGCTCTTCTCAAACCTTTCACCTGGTCAACAAGTTTTTACCATTTTCTCTTTACTTTTCTAATTTTTTATTTTGAAATAATTTCAGATTTAAAGAAAGGTTATATGAAGTATTACAGATAATTCTCATATACTAATAACCCAGAGTTCCTAAATGGAAAATGGAAACATTTTATCGTAGTCATTTTCCCTGCCATTTTCTTCTTCTTCTTTTTTTTTTTTTTTTAGCTATTTGAGATGAGGTTACAGCCATGATTACCTTTTTATCCCCAGATACTCAAGTATGCATTTCCTAAAATCAGAAGCATAGTCTAAAACAACCATAATACAATGATCAAAATCAGGAACTTAACATTGATATAGTACTTTTATTTATTTAATCTATATCCTTTATTCAGATTAGACCAGTTGACCCAGTAATGTCCTTTATAGGAAAACTAAAGAAATCTGATGTAGAATCTGTCTAGGCTCAGATATTGATTACATTTAGTCATTGCGTCTCCTTTAATTTGGATGAGTTCCTTATTTTTTTTTTTCTTTGTCTTTTATGATATTGATATATTTTGAAGTATGTAGGCCAGTTAATTGATAAAATGTTCATAAGCTTGGGTTTGTCTTCCCTTTCCTAATGATTAGCTTTCAATTTATACGGTCTGGGCAGGAATACTGTGGAAGTGTTTTTCTTTTCTTTTCAATGCATCAGATCTGGAGACACATTATAAAGGTTTTTCCAGTTATTGATTATATTAACTTTGATCATTTTGTTAAGGTGGTTTCTCCATTTTGTCAGCTTGTCACCTATGAAGTTATTATTTTATCCTTTAATAAATATCTTGAAATACTTTGAGACTTTGTAAATATCTATTTCTCATAAAAGTTAAATGCATAGTTTTAGCATCTGTTGATTCTTGCATGAATAAAGCATTACTGCTTTAAAAAAAAAGCATTACCATGATAGTTGTAAAATGTTTTCTCATTCTGTGACTTCTGTATTTACTAATTGTCATTGTACTGAAAGGAGGAACATTTTTTTTCTCTCTCACTTGCTTACTGACTTATTAATTTCTTTATATTAGCATGAACTCATGGATTCTTATCTTAACCTATGAATTGAAATCCATTACTATAGTTTTTTGCTCAAATTATTCCAGATTTGGCCTATTGGAACCTTTTCTGTATGGTTTCTGTTTCCTGTTGAAAAATCTCCATTATTGTTTGAATTCTTCTTTATTCTGTGACACAAAAGGATGTTCCAGACTCTTTGTATACGAATCTCTTCCTGTCTAGAAATAATCCATTTATCCAAGGAGCTATAGTTTCTTTTATTTGAATATGATTTTTAGAAACATAAGACCTGGGCACTTCATGTGAAAATTTATACTGGAGTATCATTGCTTCTAGTTGTTCTTAGTGGACAAACATAGACTATATGTGTACACACATGAATGTATATATGTGTGTATGTGTGTGTGTGTATATATATATATATATAAAATGTATATATATACATAATATATATATTATATATACATATATATTATGTATATATTATATATACATAATATATATGTGTATATAATGTATATATATTATATGTATAATATATGTATATGTATAATATATGTA
>CAUYLG010048478.1:0-11934 GCA_963573385.1 Cacajao melanocephalus
CTCACTGCAACTTCTGCCTTCAAAGTTCAAGCGACTCTCCTGCCTCAGCTTCCCAAGTAGCTGGGACTACAGTCATGCACCACCATGCCCAGCTAATTTTTGTATTTTTTAGTAGAGATGGGGTTTCACCATGTTGGCCAGTATGGTATTGATCTCTTGACCTTGTGATCTGCCCGCCTTGGCCTCTCAAAGTGCTGGGGTTACAGGCATCTTACTATATATGTGCATCTTTAAAAAGACTTTTCCCTGGCCGGGAAAAAGTATCCCAACACAAACATCGTTTCACCTGTTGATGTGTGTCTTAAGGCTGAGGTAGGGAAGTTTGCTGGGTGGAAGTTACTTTCCATCTCCTTTCTCATAGCATGGCACATGGAAGAGAAGATTTTGGCTTTAGCATTTCACTGTGAGTGTCCTGTTTGTTCCATGGTCATGGGCCTTACTACCAAATTTACTTGAAAACCTTGTGAAATTATTTATGCAGAAAGAATGAGGAATCTTGGGTAATGGAAAAGCAACCAGCCAGTTTTGCAAAGATTCCAACGTGGGTGGTTTATAACTAATTGGAAAAACATGTCTCATCTCAGTTGACGTAATCCTTTTTGCAGTGCTAGGAGGCTTAAGTGTTCCCAGAAGGTTTAAGGAGCATAATGAGCTCCCAAGGTGGTCAGCACAGTGACAGAAAAGGTCAAAGGGCTCTGCCTGCATCTGAGGGTCCTTCAGTCATGGCCAGCTCTGTCTAGGGGAGCAAAGATCCTATCTGTCCTCAGCCTTCCTGGCTATGGCAGGGGCATGGGGTTGGGAGAGCAGAGCATGGGCACTTGTTCGGGCTGGAAACTTAGCCTTGGAAACAAGGTTCCAGAGGCAGAGTTTGAGACCTAAACAGGAAAAGAAGATAGCCAATGTTGATGCTGTCAGAGCAGAGGGTCCCGAACTGTCTGATTATAAGCGCAGTGTTGGGTCCTTACATACTTTTACAAGGGTATTTTCAGAGACATGGAAGTCAGTGGACCCACTTTCTCTTCCTCATTGGAGTTCTCTGGAAAAGAGTGTTCCCAGGGCCAGATGATCTGACAGGGCTACGGCTCCACCAGTGTGCTTAAGAGGGAAAGCTCTGTCAGCAGAGGGAACCTCAGCCCCGGCTGATCACACAGGGTACACTAGGCCGGGATCTGCAGACACCAATAGCCTGCCCTAAGCCTCCCAAGTCAGAGAGGCCCAGTCGGTTCCAGTCCTGGTTTTGCTAGCCAGGCTCAGTCCCTGGCTTCATCTCTTGGGGGGCTGATGTGATGTTGTTTGTGAGATGGAGCAAATGGCATTGCTCTTACCCCCACCAGGGTGGCATCAGGATGAAATTCAACACAGGAAGCACCCTCCCCCCACCCCCATGGACCAAGAGGTGATGCTATTAGAGTTATATGGGTTTGTGGTTTCCCCTTGCTGTTTCCATTTCCTTCCTGAAACCCTGCAAGAGGCTTCATGGGAAAGGAAGGGAATTTCAGATGCCTGAGTGCAGCTGGGAATGGCTGATCCCAATTAGCCAGGCTGATTGGAGCTCTGGGTGAATTGGCTGGGTTGTGGGTTTGAACCTCCAGAGCCAGTGAGGTACAGCTGGCCCACTGCCAAGTGCTGCCAACCGTCCTGCAAATGCCACCATTGCTCATGCCTGGGAGACATTCCAGCATTGATCGAAAGGGTTGCTGTGTCTTGTCCTGCTCAGGACAGGCCACTGTAGTGTGATCTATTGTCATACTCTAAGGACAGATCTGGGTCCTGTGCCTCCCAGGGACCCCGAACACAGAATGCCCATGACAGGACCCCAGCCCATGGGCACAGCCCCTCTTCTTAGTATTAATTATGCACTTATGTGAAATGCACTCCCTCTCGAAGAGGAGATCAGCTAGTGATTAAAACAGTTGAGGGCAGGTCACCAGGCTGTTTCAGGCTCCATTAGGAAATGGCTCTGAGAGGGTTACTTTAGAGCAAGGGAAAGGCAACCCTGTTGGAAGGGCTCTGTGCCTGGCCAGCCCCTTACTTTAAATCCCAGCCTACTCCAGCCACCCAAGAATCTTCATTAAGTGGCTCTGAAGTAGGAACTGCTACTTAATTTGCAGGGATCAGTACAAAATGAAAATCAATAATTTTCAGAAATTAAGATTAAAGTGGACTGGGCACAGTGGCTCATGCCTGTAATCCCAGCACTTTGGGAGGCTGAGGCAGGCAGATCACAAGGTCAGGAGTTCGAGACCAGCCTGGCCAACATGGTGAAATCCCGTCTTTACTAAAAATACAAAACTTAGCTGGGCATGGTGCTGGGTGCCTGTAATCCCAGCTACTTGGGAGGCTGAGGCAGAAGAATTGCTTGAACCCAGGAGGTGGATGTCGGAGTGAGCCAAGATCACGCCATTGCACTCCAGCCTGGGCAACAGTGTGAGACTATGTCTCAAAAAACGGAAAAAAGATTCAAGCAGCAGAAACTTCAAGCAAGTGTTAGGGACCATTCTGAGCACGGGGCCCTGGCCGTGTAGTTTGTACACTCGCCCAGGTCTGAAGAGAGTGCAAGGCAGGCAGCTGGCCTGCACCATGTGGGTGAACTGAGTCACCCTGCCCTTTGAGGGGGTTGATGGGGATCTTTTCTAGGCTGTTGGCCTAGGCAGGGCTGGCACATGAGCGGGGCTTGCCATGGTCTGGGCTGAATATGATACACTGGGACAAGTTGATGGGGGGGTGGATTGGAGTTGGGTGCTCCAGGGAGCATCATCTCTGTACCACAGGAAGTCCCTGAGCTTGGACACATGACTTAATCATCTGTCACAAGGTTCAGAGCAAAACCCAGAAGGCCATGCAATGATGCATTCAAACTGTCACTACCCAAGTAAGCATTTTCCAGTATCATTAAAAAATGTTTTATAGATATGAGGTCTTGCTGTGTTGGTCAGGATGGTCTTGAACTCTTGGTCTCGAGTGATCCTCCTGCCTTGGCCTCCCAAGGTGTTGGGATTACACTCATGAGCCACTGCCCCTGGCCTCCAACACCATTTTAAAATTTTTGATATATCTATGATTTTTGGATTATACCTGTTTTGTTACTTCCATTAGAGAAAATTGACCTGGCCAGGCAAGGTGGCTCACGTCTATAATCCCAGCACTTTGGGAGGTCGAGGTGGGTGGATCACATGGCATTTCTCCTGTGAGAGTTTGAGACCAATTTGGACAACATGGTGAAACCCCGCTTGTACTAAAAACACAAAAATTAGCCAGGCACGGTGATGGGTGCCTGCAATCCCAGCTACTCAGGAAGCTGAAGCAGGAGAATCTCTTGAACCCATGAGATGGAGATTGCAGAGAGCTGAGATTGTGCCACTGCACGTCTGCCTGGGTCACAGAACAAAACTCTGTCTCCAAAAAAAGAGAAAAACCTTCAAAAGCAGATGTTTGTCACTGCCAGGTGACCTTACTAATCACTAACCATGGGCGTACAAGGACAAATGAAATGAGGACAAAATAACTTATGCCTTGTTTTCTTTGCCTTTGACCTTCAGCCCCATGCATTCCTGCAAATGCTTTGCCCACAGCAAACCTTTGAAGACCTTAACTTTTCAGTTTTAAGTGAGATTTCCAAGTGAATTTATGTTGCCTAGAAAGACAATCCCTTTACTGGAGAGCAATTGGTATTTGAAAAGAATGAGATGAGATTGCTAAGGATACCCTTCTTTGCAATTTTTGGCTTATATAAATTATTAGTGAATAAGAAAAATAAGTTTATTCCAGATGGTAAACCGGAAGGGAAGCATGTTATGGGGTAAAGTGAGTCATGGAGCATGGGAGGCTCAGATGGAACAGGGCTCTGGGACGCCTCTCTTTCTTGACTTTGGACCTGTAATTTACCTACCAGGCCTCAAATTAAAAGACAAACAAAGGCTTCTAATCTGTTTGGGTGGGAACAGATAAAAGTTCCTCTGGGTTGATGGATAGGCGAGGGAAGGAGGAAGTTTGTAGAAAGTGAAAGAGGACTTTTTTGGAGAGAGAGGAAGAAATCTCTTGTTTAATTACAAAACCAAAATATCATTAGCATAATGTTTTCAGGGTTCATCCATATTGTTGCATATATCAGAACTTTATTTTTTTGATGGCTGAATAATACTCCATATATAGTACATTTTGCTTATTGATTTACCTGTTGATGGACATGTGATCTTTCTACCTTTTGGCTATTGTGAATAATGCCATTAGGAACACTGGCATGCAAGTAACTGCTTGAGTACTTGTTTACAATTTTGTTGGGTATGTATCAAGGAGTGGATTATTGGCTTATAGAGTAATTCTATATTTAACAGTTTTAGAAACTGGCAAATTGTCTTCCACTGTGGCCACACCATTTTGCATTCCTACCAGCAGTATACAAAGGTTCCAAGCTCCCCATATCCTCACCAACACTAGTTATTTCTATGTTTTTGATTAGAGCTATACTAGTTGGTATGAAGTGATACTTACTGTGGTTTGGATTCTCATTGCCCTAATGACTAATGATTTTGAGCATCCTTCAATGCGCTCATTGGCCGTTTGTATCAAGTTATTTGCCGTTTGTAACCTTTTATGTATTTTTTGTATTTGTTTTGTTATAGGGGTTCATATGTATTTTGAATATTAACCCCTTATCAGATATGTGACATGCAATTATTTTCTCCCATTGTGTAGATTGTACTTCACTATCTTTATAGGGTCTTTTCATTGACAAAATTTTTAATTTTGATGAAATTTATCTTTTGTTGTTGCCTGTGACTTTAATATAATATTTAAAAAATATTGCTAAATCCATGGTCACAAAGATTTGCCCTAGTTTTCTTCTGAGTTTATAATGTGTGCTCTCAAATAAAGGTCTCTGATCCATATTGAACTAATATCTATATATGGTATAAGGTAAGAGTCCAACTTTATTTTCTTGCATGTGAAAAGCCAGTTGTCTCAGCACCATTTGTTGAAAAGACTATTCTGTAGGATCTTGGAATCATTGTCATAAATCAATTGGCCATGGATTTGAGTGTTTATTTCTGGGCCCTCAATTCTGTTCCATTGGTTTATAGGTCTATCCCTATGCCAATATCCCATTGCTTTTAAAAATTATAGCTTTATATTGAGTTTTGAAATCAGAAAATTTGAGACCTCCAACTTTGTTCTATTACACAATTGTTTTAGCCATTCAGGGTCCCTTGAAATTCTATATAAATTTTGGAATGGTTTTCTTTATTTCTGTGAAAAATGCTGTTGAAATTTAGATAGGGATTGCATTAAATCTGCCAATCACTTGAGTAATATTGTCATCTTCACATTGTTAAGCCGTAAGATATTAACCCCTTTTCAGATATATGAACAAAATCATGATATATGATTCTGACTAATGAATCAGGTTTCAGTTTTCCAATTATTTAGGCCTTCCTTAATATCTTTCAACAATGGTTTATAGTTTTCAGTATACAAGTCTTGTGACTCCTTTGTTAAATTTATTCCTATTTTATTTTTATTATGTTACTGTAAACACAATTGTTCTCTTAATCTCCTTTCAATTGATTGTATGTAGGAATCCAAATAAATCAGTTGTGCAGTGATTTAATATCTTGAAATTTTATGAGTTCATTTATTGGTTTTGACAGCTTTGTGTGTGTGTATGTGTATGTGTGTATATTCTTTATAGTTTTTGACACATGAGATTGACTTCTTTTCCAATCTGGATATTTTTATTTCTCTTTCCTGCATATTTGCTTGGACTACAAGTTTGAGTATTATGTCAAATAGAATAGTGAAAGTGGGCATGTGGGCATCCTTGTCTTGCTCTTGATCTTAGGGGAAAAGCTTTCAGTCTTTCACCACTGAGTATGAAAGTTGTATTTTTCGTATGGCCACAGCATGTTGAGAAAGTTTCCTTATATTCCTAGTATATTGATTATTTTTATCATGAAAGAGTGTTAGAGTTTGTTAAGTGCTTTTTCTGTATCAATTGAGATGATCATGTAGGTTTTTCTTTTATTCTATTATGTAGTTTATTAAACTGACTGATTTCACATGCTAAACCCTTCTTTTGTTATTGGGAAAAATCCCAATTGGTCATAGTATACAGTGCTTTCAATATTCTGAGATCAGTTTATTGATACTATTTTCAGGACTTTGGCATCTATATTGATAAGGAACAGTGGTCTATAGTTTTTCTTTTCTTGTTGTGTCTTTGTCTGTATTAGGATAGTGATATTTTCACAGAAGGAGGTAGGATGTGTTTCCTCCTCTTCTCTTTTTGAAAAAGTTTGAGGACTGATGTTAATTCTTCTTTAATTGTTTGGCACAATTCACCAATGAAACCTTCTGATCTTGGGTTTTTCTTCATTAGGAGGTTTTTGGTCACTGATTAAACCTCTTTATTTGTTTTAGTTCTATTCATATTCCCTATTTCTTCTAGAGTAGGCTTTGGTGGTTTATGGTTTGTTTTTACCTTAATTTATTTCTTGTTGCTATTGTGATTTCTTTTCTGATCTAATATTGTTTAAGACCATGATTTAAAAAAAATTTCCACATATTTGTGAGTTTTTCAAAAGTTTTTCTTCTGTTATTGATGGTAGTTACATTTCACAGTAGTCAGAAAAAAACCTATAATTTCAATCTTTTTAAATTTATTAAGTTGTTTTGTGGACTAACATATGATCTATCTTAAAGAATGTTCCATATGCATTTGAGAAAATTGTATACTCTGCTACTGTTGAGTGAAATGCTTTCAGTATTAGATACAATTGGTCTATTGTGTTAAGTATTAGATACAATTGGTCTATTAATCTTCTGTCTGGTTATTCTATTCACTATTGAAAATGCAGTAATAAAGTCTCCAGATATTATTGTAAAACTATGCCCTCAATTTTGTTAATTTTTGTTTCACATGTTTTGGGAGTGTTGTCATTACATAGGTATAGGGCAACTTTTATCAATATATAATGTCTTTGGCCAGGTGTAGTGGCTCATGCCTATAATCCCAGCGCTTTGGGAGTCTGAGTTGGGTAGATCACAAGGTCAGGAGTTCAAGACCAGCCTGACCAATATGGTGAAACCTTGTCTCTACTAAAAATACAAAAATTAGCTGAGTGTGATGGCATGTGCCTGTAATCCCAGCTACTTGGGTACTTGGGAGGCTAGGCAGGAAAATTTCTTGAACCCGGAAGGCAGAGGTTCCAGTGAGCCAAGATCGTACCACTGCACTCCAGCCTGGGTGACAGAGCAAGACTCCATCACATACATATATATATACATACACATACATACATACACACACACACACACACACACACACACACACATATGTCTTTATGTCACTCTTGTAAACTTTTTGACTTGAAATCAATTTTGTATGATAGCAATATAGCCACCCAGCTCTCTTTTGGATGCCATTTTCATGAAATATATTTGTCCATTGTTTTTATTCAAACTTTTTGTGTTTTTGTATTTAAAATGACTCTCATAATCAGTATGTAGATGGATCTTTTTTTGTTCATTCTGCCAATTTCTGTCTCATGGGTAGCAGGGTTTGATCCAGTTACATTGAAAATAATTACTGATAAGAAAAGACTAACTTCTGTCGTTTAATTTTCTTTTCTGTATTCTTTTTTGTTGTTGTTGTTGCTCTTCAATTTTTCCATTACTGCCACCATGTTTTGGTATTCTGTTGATTTTTTTTTATAGTGTGCCATTTTTATTTCTGTATTTTTAAAGCTATTTTCTTAGTGGTTATCTGGGAAATTACACTTAGCATCTTAAACTTGTAATTATCTAGCTTTAACAGTAAACCAATTTATAACCAACTTAGTTTCAATAGTATAGAAACATTCTGCTTCTATCCATCTCCTTTCCTCCTCTTTATATTGTTATTGTCACAGATTATGTCACTATATATTGGTAACTCATTACCATAGATTTATAATGATTGTTTTATGCACTTCCCCTTTAAATCATATAGTGAAAAAAAGTACAAGCCCAAAGTACAATAACAGTGGCTCTTATATAAAGTTACTTTTACCAGTCTTCTTTATTTCCTCTTACATCTTGAGTTCATGCTGGTGTTCTTTCATTTCAGCCTGAAGAACTCCTGTTAGCATCTCTTACAGGGAAAATCTACTGGCCTCTTTTGCCAGCCTGACAAACAAGAATGGGCTCTTCACCAAACCATTTCCTCTTCTTCCCAGCCACTCAGCTAGGCTCCTCTTACCAGCCTATTTTGCAGGTGTTAGATAAAATAGTAGAATGTTAAAGTGGTAGATGCCTGGCCAATCAGACCTCCCACATAATTTTTGATCTCCGCTGCATGGAGGCTGAGGAGGATCTTGGTAGCCACATGTGGAAGATAGAAGAATCTCTTGTCAGTCTGAGTCACTGGATAGTTTCATGGGAACTGGAAATTTCCTAACTGTTCCCTCCCCATACAATCGTTACTGGATGTTATTTTGTTAACATTCATTGTCACTTAAACTTTTATTATTACATTTTTGAGATCTGGGAGTTTTCATTACAGCAGGTAGCATTGCCTTTACCTATTCAACCAGCCATTTCACTGATTTATTCAATGGCTCATGCTTTTCCTGATTCCCAGTTTCAAAGCTTCAGACATGATAGCCTTATGTGACTTCTCCAAACTTCCTAACTGTTATAAATGCTTTTGCCAAATTCAACTGATTTCCTAGTATGAAATTGTTCTTTTTCAATGGCTATCATTTAAGTCTACCTCTCTTTATCCAATTTTCTCACTCAATAAATATTTATCTATTTGCATTTTACTCCAGGTTCTGTGCAGAGGTTATACAGGGAAGTATAAAAGACATGGTTTCAAGCTAGAAGGTGCTGAGACCACAGCAGTGTTCTAACTAAACTTTCTCTTCTGGGTCATCCATGCCACTGTATGCATCTTTCCAAATAAAGTTTTCTTATATACTTTATTTTATATATTCCTATCGCTCATCAGATAAAACCCAAGTATCCTGTCTTAGAGCCAGGCTCTTTCCTTTATTTATTAATTATACATTTTCTTTCAGTCTCCATCACGATACTTTGAAATTCTTCATGACACTCTCCTTCTACTTCTGACTAGAAAGAGCAGGAGTCACTACACATATCAGACAAAATAGATTTCAAGACAAAAACCATAAGAAGAGATAAAGAAGGTCACTGTATAATGATAAAGGGGTCAATTCAGCAAGGGAATATAACAATTCTAAATCTAGTAGAGATAGGCCCCAGTACCATAATAGCTGGAGTCTTCAACACCATATATATATATATATATGTGTGTGTGTATGTATGTATGTATATATATATGTGTGTATATATATATATACACAACTGTGAGATAGCAACCTAGTTCCTTTTTTTCCCAAATGGCTACTCAGTTCATCCAATACTATTTACTAAAGAATTCACTATTTTCATCACAATCACATATACCACTGTTGACCACACAAAACATTCCTATAAATGAGGCTACTTCAGTGCTCTCAACTCTGTGCCGGTGATCTGATGCTCAGATTGGTTTGGCTTCAACACACACTTTAATATTTGACAGCACTAATACCCCCTTCATAAACAGAGTTTTATAACTTTTGTGAAAATTTTAATTTTTGTTCTTTCATATAAGCTTTAGAATCAAGTTTTGAAAAGCCTAATGTGATATTAATTTGGATTACTTTATATTCACAAATTGTGTGTGTGTGTATGTGTGTGTGTACATATAGGTATATAATTTTCTCTAGAGATGGCATTTCACTATTTTGACCAGGCTAGTCTCCAACTCCTGGCCTCAAGTAATCCTCCCACCTCAGCCTCCCAAAGTGCTGGGTTATAGGCATGAGCCACTGTGGGTGATCTATTTCACTCAATTTAAGACATTTTCAATGTAAGATGCACAGTTATTTTATGTCACGTGAAAGAGCGTCTTTAGAGTTAAATACTTCTGTTTTAATATCACATCTGACTTGTGCTTATAATGAAAGTTATGTAAAATAAATTGGTTAAGATGCTCCTATCCAATATTTATAATTACCACATGGCCAGAAGTACCTCGAAGATGTCATTAGTTTTAAGACATATCTTCACTTTAGAAATCATAAAAGGTTAAAAAAAAAAAGTGTCTTTCTAACAATATAACATATACTTTTTTATGGCTGATAACCATTGTATGGCTACCACATTTTAAAGTTCATCAAGTGGACATGTGGGTTGTTTCCACCTTTTGACTATTGTTAGTAATGCTGCTATATAAATTTATGTACAAATATTTGTGTGATCATAGATTTTTATTCTTTTGGGTACATACATAGGAGTGAAATTTCTGGGTCATATGTAACTGGTAACATAAGTTTCATTTTTCTTAAAAGTAAAATTATGATAAGTACTTTGGTACAAATTTTATACATTTGGATATATATACACATGTATATCACATGAGATATATACTATTTATAGTTAAAGAGAAAAGAGAAGAAAGGATAGAGATAAAAAGCACTGACAAGCCTATCATTTTGTGAAATACACTTTTGGCTCTTTGTTGTACATATCAATAAATACATCCAAGTTTATGTCATAATATAGATAGTTTCAGATGCTTCCTTTGATGCTTAACATGATCGTGGACATTGGATTCATTATTACATCATACAAACATATCATAACTTATTTAAACAATTGCCTATTACTGGACATTGTGGTCATTTAAAAACCTGGTATTCTTAATACTTATTTTAATATATAGGGTTGGTATATACATTTTGCTCCTCGGAATAAATTCCCAAGAGTGGGACTGGTGGATCAAAGATTAACATATTGCTGCATATTGCCAATTGGAATCACATAATTTTAAGGTCTTCTAAAACTAGTTTTTATAAAACTTGAAAGAGAAAACATATGAAAGGGCACTATCTAAACCAGGGTAGTCCTCGTTTAATTATTTGAGCAATTGTAGTTGTTGGGAGAGAGTGGTACTGTGATAAAAATTAAAAAAAAAAAAAAAAAAGAAACGATGTGAAGCACCAAAGAGAAATGCTGAGTAATGGGAAGCAAACAGATGTTCAATGCTGATAGTTTGACTCAAAGAATGGTAGAAACTAAATAGCAAGAGAGATGATGTGGAGTTGGCTGTAGTAATCTTTTTCTAATCTTGATGTTGTAACAAAACATCTGTGCTATTTTTAATATAAGCCACATGTAATTGAGTACATGTGAACACAAAAACATATAGCAACTGTTCTTTAGCAAATGATGGTGGCTCTGTGGGGTTGTCCACAGAGAAAATATGTCTACCCTTTCAGTTTATGGAAAAAAATACAGCTAAAACATACCCTAATGCGCCAAGTTAATTGGAAAGGAAGTCAAACAAAAAGTAACAAAGCCTTTAATTTATTATTATTATTATTATTTGGAGAAGATGTGTGTGAAACAAGAGAAAATGTTCATAGAAAAGACAATAATTTAAAAAACAGTAAGCATTGCTTCAAGTCCTTTCTAAGAAGCAAAACCTGAAATATGGTGGAGAACATAGATCTTATATCTATGTTCTAGATCTTAGACCAATGTTATTATAGATCTGTGTTCTCCTTAGTTCTCAATACTATTGCAGTATTTCTTAAAGATCTGAAGAAGCTGGTTCAGAAGAAGGAATATAGCAGAAACATTAAAGTTCATCAATGTTTTGTTTCAAAAGTGGGTAGCCTTCACCACTTTTATTTGCATTATCTATGTTTGTCTCACATGTGAATGCATATATTCAATGACATTTTCATTGCTTACTTTTTCTTAACTCCTATGTTATGAGAACTGAAATTTATCAGACATGGCTTTTCTACACATTTTTTAGAAATATAATTTCTGTGTTTGAAGAAGTCTGCTGTTGGAGAAGCCTTCCCAGAGGCAGGAAGGACA
>CAUYLG010048479.1:0-115676 GCA_963573385.1 Cacajao melanocephalus
GCACATATACACCATGGAATACTATGCAGCCATAAAAAAGGATGAGTTCATGTCCTTTGCAGGGACATGGATGAAGCTGGAAACCATCATTCTCAGCAAACTGACACAAGAACAGAAAACCAAACACCACATGTTCTCACTCGTAAGTGAGTGTTGAACAATGAGAACACATGGACACAGGGAGGGGAACATCACACACTAGGGCCTGTTGGGGATTTGGGGCTAGGGGAGGGATAGCAGGGTGTAGGGAGATACAGGAGGGATAGCATTAGGAGATATACCTAATGTAGATGACGGGTTGATGGATGCAGCAAATCACCATGGCACGTGTATACCTATGTAACAAACTTGCACATTCTGCGTATGTACCCCAGAACTTAATGTATAATAAAAACAAAATGAAACAAAACAAAACAAAAATATCATCCCAATCCCCCAGCTGTAAAATGATGCATTGTCTTCTCTGAATGTTCTCAATAATGTAGTTAAATTCCTGGATGCATGAAGCTTTTTTTACACCCATTCCATTTGCTACACCTAGTGAGATTTAAATACTGTGTCAGCAATCTATTTATGAACCGGTAACTGCAAACCAATGCTTTGAGCGACGGTGTAACAAGACTTCAAGTTGAAGAGGAAATTCAGATAAAACCAAGTCTTTTTTTTTTCTATAGTATTTCATATGAAAGTGACATGTATTCTATTAGCAAGGACAGGGTATGAGAAGAAACAGTTCCTTTCAGAAGAATTGAAGACAAATTATTTTTGTCAGACTGTTGTAAACAGACAAGGTTGTACCCCTTATAATAATCACATAATATTTTAATAAAATATTTACCAGTTAGGCTAGAAAGTATGCAGATACCACCTATCTTCCAAATATAATATTGACAACTCACCACAGTGAAAATGGGTGCTAAGTCAGAAATAATATGGTTTTGCTTAGGACTAACTGTATTAGCACTTATTTGGGGCAAGTAAAAAGAATGAGGAACACAGGCCCAACTTGAGATAGCTTCTATCCAACTTATGAAGGCAATATATATATATATATATATATATTTCATGAATGCAGTCTACAGATAGATATATAGATATATATTTCATGAAGGCACTATAGATATATATTTCATGAAGGCAGTGTATATATATATATATTTTTAGAGAGAGTCTCACCCTGTCACCCAGCGGGGAGTGCAATGGCTCAATCATGGCTCACTGCAACCTCCACCTCCTGGGTTCAGTCGATTTTCCTGCCTCAGCCTCCCGAGTAGCTGGGATTGCAGGCACGTTCCACCATGCCCAGCTAATTTTGTGTATCTTTAGTAGAGATGGGGGTTTCACCATGTTGGCCAGGCTGGTCTTGAACTCATGACCTTGTGATCTGCCCACCTGGGCCTCCCGAAGTGCTGGGATTTCAAGTGTGGCCCACCATGCCTGGCTGGCAGCACATAGTATTAAGGACTCTGGGTTAGACTTTGTTCCCAGATAGCCACAGCTTTGTATCATACTTCTATAATTTGCTGGTTAGATAACATTAGGCAGGGTGCATAACCTCACTGAGAGTCTATTTACTTAGCTGTAAAATGACAAGACATTATTAACTTCAGTATGTGGAGCTGTGGAAATGATTAATGGGTATATTCCACCTTAAACATACTCATTCTCTTTATGTTCATAAAGCATTTACCATTTAATGGCATATAATATTTGAAAATATTTTTACACCATAATAGATTTCATCTTGTTAGAAGCAAAATGTAAATTATTGATGCCATATGAAGTAAAACATTTATAATTAACCTGGTTTCCAGTGTAAGACTAGAGAGTCTTGGACAAACTATGTTCTTATGGATGTTCCTAATGCCATCCTCAACATAGTGAAATGAGCTGTGTTTCAGAAGAAAAGCTTGTCATTCACTTTGATGTCCCACTCTGAACTAAAAGCTTGGGTTGGGTGAATAATCCAGAAAGAAACTGAGGTGACAAGAGAGGTTTTTAAACTACTTTGAACATAATTTTTCCTCTAATGCAAGGAATGGCCAGAGACAAAACGCAGACCTTCAAAAGTCACCTGCAAAATGATTTATTCATAACAATGTCATAAATTGTCTAATTATAATATAGAAATTTTGCTTTAACTTTCAAGATAGAAGAGTTTCAGAAATTTATTTTATGTTCATTTCTGTGGTCTACTGTCTAGTCTGAAAGTCTGCCAGAATCTCTTAGGCTTTTAAATTACAGAAATTATTTGAGACAGACATTTTGGAAGCTCACCATGGATAGGGAAATTTATCAAATTTTAGGCATTAAGTTAAGACTCTTATTTTACTTTCTCTATATATTTGAAACAGACCGATTCCAGGTTGGAAAATTCCTGTCAGATAGTTCCATTAGAAAATACATCAAAAACGTTTTCTCAAAGCTAAGGATTATTTTATATATGTCACATATTTTTGAAAAATTGGAAATGTTTTGGTTATATATTATTTACATAGTTTAGCCTATTTTAATAATTTTTTCTCTTGTGCACATAACCAGAAGAAGCACTGAAATTCATGAATTATGTCACTCAATTATGATGTTGAATCAGTAGAACTGGGGGTCAGGTGCAGTACTCACACGTGTAATCCTAGTACTTTGGGAGGCCGAAGCGGGTGGATCACCTGAGGTCAGGAGTTTGAGACCAGCCTGGCCAATTTGGCAAAACCTCGTCTCTACTAAAAATACAATAACTAGCCGGAAGTGTTTGCGTGCCCCTGTAATCCCAACTACTGGGGAGGCTGAGGCAGGAGAATCACTTGAACCTGGGGGGGCAGAGGTTGCAATGAGCCGAGATTGTGCCACTGCCCTCCAGCCTGGGCAATAAGAGCAAAACTCCATCTCAAAAATCAGTATAAGTGGAAAGAAATTTCAGTTATAAGTATATTAATAACAGTATGATTCATAAAGTCTTTTATGTGAATGTTCATTCTTTCCCTAAAAATTTAAGTAAATTTAAGACAGCTGATCTCAGAGGTAAAGAAAAAGTTTTAATAGTGTTAAGATAGATATTTTCTTCCTCCAAGAACAATTAATAGAATAAATCTTCACTTAACATCCTCAACAGGTTCTTGGAAACTGCCCCTCTAAGTGAAAAGATGTATAACAAAACCAATTGTACCAAAAATAATTTATATAAACAAGAATGAAGTTTCTAAGGCATATTTCTGGTCACAAGAACATCACCAAATTTCTAAAGATGAAATCACTTCCAATACTAAACATTGAAATAAACATGATCTATACATGTATTTAAGGAAGGTAAATCAAAAGAAGAAAGATAATGATTTACCAAGTTTTGGTGAATCAATGAGCAGAGGTTGTAGTGGGGGATTAAATCAAAGAAGAATTGTTTGCAGAGTGAGAATTATGAGCAGCACCTACTCCCACCACAGTAAGAAAACAAATAATTGCAAAGAAGGCTGCTTGTTGAGAACTTTTTTACTGCATCTTTCATTGTCTTGCAGTTTTATGATTATCATCTACTTGATGAATTTCTGACAATAATTTTTATTCATTCATTCACTCATTTTCCAACCCACTTACTCCAGGGTTGAGGGTGGCTGCAGCCTGTCCCTGTAGCTCCAGCCTGTTCCCTTAGCTCAGGTCACAAGGCAGAAACCAGCCCTGGCCCGGCCACCATCCTACTGCAGAGCCACTCACATCCGCGCTCACTCTCACCGGGACCAAGTAGACACACCAATTTCCTGAGTCTTTGGGATGTGGGAGAAAACCGGAGAAATTGGAGAAAATCCACCCAGACAGTGGGAGAACATGCCAACTCCACACAAACAGTGGCTCTGGCAGGAAGGGATTTTTTTTTTTTTTCTCATCAGTGTTATAATGAAAGGACTTTGAATGGAAGGACTTTATCTGAGAATTTGCTAGTGTGCTATTTTAAAATACACTTTGTTTTTCAGGGTTTACAGAAAAATGAGCAGAAAGTACAGAGAATTCCCATATACCTCCTGTCTCGACACATACCCAACCTTCTCTACTATCAACATCCCATGCCAGAATGATACACTTGTTACAATCCATGAGCCTACATTGACATATCATTATCAACCAAAGCCCATAGTTTATATTAGGGTTACCCACATTCTATGGGTTTTGACAACATGTAAGGAATGCATCCACTATTACATCATGCAGATTCGTTTTATTTCCCTAAAAAACCTCTTTAACCTCTTTACTCCACCTATTCATCTTTCCCTCCTTTAACCTGTAGCAATGACTCATCTTTTTTTTTTTTTTTTGAGTCAGGGTCTTTCTCTGTTGCCCAGGCTGCAGAGCAGTGGTGCAACCTCTGCCTCCTGGGCTCAAGCAATCTTTTTCACCTCAGCTTCCCAAGTACCTGGCACTACAGGCATGCATCACCATGCCTAGGTTAAATTTTAGCTTTTTTTTTTTTTTTGGGACAAGATTTTTCTGTGTTTCCCAGGCTGGTTTTTAACTCCTAAGCTCAAGCAATCTTCCTTCCTTAGCCTTCCAAAGTACTGGGATTACAGGTATAAACCACCTTGACCAGCCTCCGCTGATCTCTTTACTGTCTTCATTCTTATAGTGTAATCTTTTCAGATTGGCTTCTTTCATTTAGTAATACACGTTTAAGTTTGTTTCCTGATTTTTCGTGGCTTGATAGCTCATTTATTTTTAACACTCTATAATATTCTGTTGTCTGGATGTACCACAGTTTATCCATTCATCTACTGAAGGACATGTTAGTTCTTCCAAGTATTGGCAATTGTGAATACAGCTGCTATAAACATCGGTGTGCAGGTTTTTCTGTGGACGTAAGTTTTCAATTCATTTAGGTAAATACTGACGAGCACAATTGTTGAATCACATGGTAAGAATATATTTAGTCTTACAAGAAACTGCCAAACTGTTCTCCTAAGTGCCTGTACCATTTTATATTCCCACCGGCAATGAAAGAATTTCTGTTGTTCCATGCTCTCCAATATTTGGTGCTAGAGATTTGGGTTTTGGCCATTCTAATGGTTTTGCAGTGGTATCTTATTGTTTTAATTTGCATTTTTTGATGACGTACTATATAGAACATATTGTTATATGTTTATTTGTTATCTGTATATCTTTGGTGATGTGTCTATTCAGATCTTCTGCCCATTTTTAATGGAGTTGATTTCTTATTTTTGAATTTAAAGAGTTCTTTGTATATTTTGGACCACAGTCCTTTATCAGATATGTCTTTTGCAAATAATTTTTTCCTAGTCTATAATTTGTCTTCCCATCCTCTAGACAGTGTTTTCTCAGAGCAGAAGTTTAATGTTAATGAAACCCAGCTTACCAATTATTTCTTTCATGAATCATGCCTTGGTGGTTCCAATTGCTTCATCATCTCTTGAGAAGCTTATTATCTCCAGGGAATTTTACTACTGCCTTCTGGTCTTTATTCTCACTTTTCCCTCAGTGTTCTGAGAGAATTTGTATGGTACATCTTTACCTTCATTAATTAATTCTCTTCAGGGTCAAATCTTCTATTCATCTGCCTCCCTCATTACTTTTAATTCAGCACCTGTTTTTTTTTTTTTTTTAATCTGTCTGCACTCTCAACTCAAATTATTCCTTGTTTATTAAATAGTCTCATGAAAAATCTTTTAAAATATTTCTAAAACAGAATTAAGATATTTGATAAATATTTCTTAAGTTATATATTCAGGAGAGAGCAATGCCTTGAATCTCCAGAAAGCATCACTTATAATACAAAGAATGTTTTCATATCTGTAGGGATTTTTCTCTGCTTCTATATTCCTTTCTAGAAGTCTCTAGACTAACTTAGGGTTGTTTTACAGTCTGGGAAGAACTGAATGAGTTAAAGCCAAGATGATTATTACTAAAACCCCAAATATTTATTAGAGGGGGGCATCAGATCTAAATTTAAAGAGAAAAAAGAAAAAAATATCTAGTAATGTATAACTCAGGCTAATTTGAAAGAGTGAAGAGGAAAATAGACATCTTATCACTGTAGACACATGATCAAGAATCCTGTCTCTGCATAAGCACACATGGTGCCCTTAGGGACAAGGTCATGGCTATGTTGATCGTCTTAACCATGAGGCAGTTCACTCTTCATGCATCTGCCCCAGTGTTCTTGTCCAAAGAGGAATGGAGTGGTGAAATGAATATACTTGACTAGCCCTTCAACACCCAGTGGGCTTTCATTTCTTAGGAAAACACAATTTTTTCCTCCAACATTAAGAAGTTATCTGTGGGGGACGTCTGTCCTCTTTTCTTCAGGAAAAAAACCAAACCAAACAAACAAACAAACAAACAAAATTCTGTTTCTCTCAGGATGATAATTATATAATACTCTTCATTTTTGCTTTTCTGCAGGGACCCATCAAGAATACTGTTAGCAGAAACACTTTAGAGCACTGATGTGTACATGATACTCATTCTCTTAATTACAAATCAGTATTTTACTTATTTATATATTGTTTTCTGTTTTGTAGTATTTTTTTTTTGCTGATACTACCATCTTGCCAAGAAATCTAGATTTTAACTATTTTTTTTAAATTTTCATAATATAAAGTTAAATGCTTATTTTATGGGAAAGAGTTACATTGTCAAATTCTAAGTAAGAATATTGCAGAAAGATATTGTGAAAAATAAACTCTATGTTAGAAGCATATGTAGAAAAGATATTGTGTCCTGAAAAAAAAGCAGAGAGATTTAAAAAAAACAGAAAGAGAACAAAAATAATTCAAGATGATTGATTACATATCCAAGAGCTTTAGATGGTCAAAAGTGGCTCACTTCTGTAATCCCAGCACTTTGGGATGCTGAGGTGGGTGGATCACCTGAGATTGGGAGCTCGAGATCAGCCTGACCAACATGGGGGAAACCCCATCTCTCCATCTACTAAAAAAAAACACAAACATTAGCTGAGCATGGTGGCACATGCCTATAATCCCAGCTACTGTGGAGGCTGAGGCAGAAGAATTGCTAGAACCTGGGAGGGGGAGGTTGCAGTGAGCCAAGATCGCACCATTGCACTCCAGCCTGGGCAACAAGAGGGAAACTCTGTCTCAAAAAAAAAAAAAAAAAAGAAGGAAGACATTAAAAGCCAGAAAGTCACTTACCGATTTTGTCACATGGACAGCAGTTTCTAATAAAAACCAAATCAGTGTTTTCCCAAGGTCCAAAGGAGAAAAGGCTTTACTGTTTCAGAACTAACAGGACTAATATTAGTGTCATCTCCTAATGAAACTGGGAAGTCAGAGTAAGATCAATGAGTGCAAATAACTATAATCACCAAGGCTTAGAAATTAGAAAAGTGTCCTAGCCCAAAGCAAAATTATACTCTGAGGCAGTGTGTATAATTTACTGCAATTGGTTTTGTTTAGAATTTTTTCACTCAAATTCTCATACACTGTGCTTTCAGATATAGTTTTTGACTCAGTGAGTCCAAGATGTAAAAGAATTATTGTGAGAGAAGATAAACAGAAAAAAGCTGAGACTCATCTTTTTTTTGGCGAAATAAATTTCCTATTTAATACCATTGAATGACAGTAGATAATGAACCCCAAGTAGAATGCAGCCATAATAAACATACTTGTTGACTACTCTTAAAAAATCCTGTCAGTGTTGCCTCTTAAACATTCTCCCATAAGTTTTATTACTTTTTAATAACATTTACACCTCTTTTCTGAATCCTTTCCAAATAGGCTGAGCTCTTAAATGGTAAGCCAAGACTATACGCTTATCTTGGTTTGTCCTTAGCTGTATGTAATGGAACGATCACTTCTCAAATGTCAGTGAAGTGACATCGAAAGGAGGGTAAAGTCGTAAATTTAAACACTGAACTCAGGAACGAATTCCTTGATACTAAAGGAAAGAAATGTTTTACATAAAAGAATGAAAGAAACAATTTTCAATTATTAATGGCCCTCTCAGTGACCAATTAACAGTGGAACAACTGAGAATTATACTCTCCATCGCAACGTGGGGATGTACACACCCATGGAGGAAATTCAGAAAAAGAAAACACTGAATTATACTAGGATGACTTGACTTAAAAACAAAACAAAACAAAACAGCAGCACAACAAAAACAGAAATGAAGGAAAATCTCATAGAACTTTTGCCTTCCTCTACTGTTCAGACAAATGCAAAAGAGTATTTGAGACATTCCCTAAGTCGGATAGCTAGTATATGAGTTAAAACAAGATTGACTGTTTCCTAACTCAAATGTTATAAGTTAAGACAAGATTGAATGTTTCCTAACTCAAATGTTAAGGATAAAAACCGTTTTAAGATCCTTAATAGCTTAATTATAAATGCATTATTAAATTTTACTTTAAAAGTGAGCTAAGAACTATTCCTAGTTTTATATAAGCATATTTTTTCCTACATGGGGCACTCATCTTTGACTGTAAAATTAGGTTTTTACAATTTCAAAATACCAGATTAACTTACAGTAGGTCCTAAGGTATAGAAAGTCATGTAATTGCTTTGAGTATTAAGGTTCTGTGCAATAATTAAAAAATAACTGCTTCAGTTCCAAAGAAATTCACAAGGTAATTTTCCAGTGATTTCCTCTTGATGTAGAATTCTTCAGATGTATTGAGTTTGTTCCAAAGAAATGTGTCTGCTACAGTTAGGGCCTGGCAAAAAAGATGCTGCCTTTAGGAGAAAAACAACCTTAAAAATACATGTTTCAAAATAATTGTGATGTCATTACAGTTTGTTTCAGTAAAAGTAATCTAGCACAATCTGACGATTTATAATGTAAAGCGCTGTTCTCAGGAAGAAAAAGCAGCATATAATAAGTTTATAAACTCAAAACTTCCCTCAGACAAAAATGTTGAATTTGAGTTTTTATGCTTGGACTGAATTTGAGTTTTAAGATTTGAATTTGAGTTTCAAACACTTGGACTAACTTAACTGCAATGTTTATTCCCTGAGCATCTCCCAATAAATCACGGCCCACTAAGGTGATTGTGACAGAAAATGAGAAAACGCCTGTTGACTTTGAAGGCACCTTGAACCTCAAGTAGACTCCAGAGAAATATCAACGAAGTCAGCATCTGAGTCATTTAAGAGAAATAGACAGGGTTGCACTGCAGAGATGTAACTAATTCATAAAGCACCTTTATGTTTGATCTTTCATTCCAAAATGATATGGGTTATTTTAAGCATCTCTTGATGAAAGGTGTTTGCAGATGAAAGTCTTACAGGAACTGGACTTCCTGATCTGAAAATTAAGCCTTTTATAATTCAGTATCAGAAACACTAAATGCAGTTTTATGGAGCAAAACTTTGATTACATTTTACTGACTATAAGATTATTTTTAAAAAGCATTTTAACATCTGAAATCAATTTGCAATTTTTACAATCAATAATATCTTTTGATCATTGTTGGTATCAATATCAAATGATCACTGAGACCATTTTAAATGAAAATTTCTTCATGAGGTTCTGGACCACAATGGTGGTGTGAATTCAGAATATAAATCTGCTTGTGGTTCAAAAATTTTTTTTAACCTCTCCATACTTTGTGCTAAGATTGAGACATGTAAGTTTCCCTGCTTTCTTTCCACATGGTAGTTTCATTTACTTCTATCCTTACACTAACAGAGTAATCCTATTGTGTCCTATCTTGGGCATTTTTGCCTTTAGGATGTTACACAAAATAATGACACATTTGGCAATGGAAAATTTCTTAATTTCTCTATAAAGCAAACATTTGTATTAGAGTCTTCAAGGATTCCAAGAAGAAAGAAGAGCCATCATATGCCTCATGGAGGTGTGGTCTCTGAGGCATTAGACACTGATTGCAAATAAATTATAAATCAATTTGTTTTATAGACAGCAGAAGTTTTAACTGTATTATACATTTTGGTTAAAACTGAAAGTCCCATATCTCCAATTGAAAAAGTAAAGCTAATTGATAAAGAGAGCTAAATTAAACTTCATTAGTTGTAAAATATTGATATATTAGCAATGATACAATATATCTAAATATTGAATAACTTTGTTTTAACGCAAATATTTGTTTCAGGCTTCAAACAGATCACTAGAGAGAAAGCATCATGAAAGCAAAGGTTTTTCTCTGTACTGCTTCCTGCTGTTCTGCCTAGATTCACAACATTGCTTGGCACATAATAGGCATCTAAGAAATATTTGTTGAACGAATGAATGAATGAATGGGTTGAGTTACACCCAGTCATGCATAGCTATTTGTATATGAATAACCATACAGTTCTTCCTGAATTATTAAGTACTCAGGGCTTGGATTCATGCTTGTTTCATTCTTGGAGTAATTTAATAAAACTACAACCCAGGAAGTAGAACTATCCAGCTGGCAGGCATTAGTCACTCGCTATCTGCTCTGTTGAAACACACTCTAGTATTTAACTATTTAAGACTCTAGTTCTTACCTGGAAGAATCAGTTATCATAGTAACCAGTAAACCATTTTGGCCAATTTGCCATGCTCCAGTTGACTATACTCACTATGGCTTGATTAAGTCTGAGGCTATTAGAGTACAGTTTGATAGACTCTTACTAAATATTATCTTACAGGTACTTTAGGAATCTTTTCCCTAAGTCCAAAGGTTTCCTCATCTGTAAACCTGTAGTCAAGGAATGCTGCTAAAGAAATGTGCAAGTGCACTAATGATCAAAAAGGTTAGTAAAGCTCTATGGGAAGGAAGTAACAACTTTACGTGTATGGTTTTGAAAAGATGTGATATCAGAGCATATTCTGGGGTACTCAGAAATGAGTACCAATTGCTTTGCTATAGCAGTGTAATCATCCTGGTTGTAGAGTAACTATAAATTTAACAGAAGGTAAGCCAAGCTATTTGAGTTTTCCCTTTATATTCTCTTTATTGCAGGTGAATGAAAAGATAACTTAACTTAATGGTGCTTTGTAGCACTAATTATTTGGTAATAATCAAAAGCCTTCATGATCGGAAAAAGTTGTTTCAGTACAGACCATTAAACAATATGAAGAGCTATTATTCCATTCTACTGCTTTCCTGCCACTCACTTATTCATTTGCCAGATGCTTTCTCATTAAGAGCATATAAAATGAAAATAGCGTAAGTTGCACAATCAGGTGAGTTTATCAAGTTCAGTTATGGTGCCAATAACAAATGTTATCTTTTAAAAATAATTTTGACCAGAACCTAATAATTTCCAATGTTTATATTGAGACTATTCTATACCACTAGAAAAAATTCCTCTGATTTTAATTTATGATGTGATTCATAGAGATGAAGGACCTCTCTAATTTAAGCTAGCTAAAATAACAGCATATATTTTAATTCTTCTCAATATGTATAAAGTTATTTAAAATTCATGCTAAGTAATTCGTAGTAAATTGTCTCCTGATGAAAAACTTTATTCTGTGGTTAGTTGCAAACTTATGTTTTTATGGATCAAAACAGTAGTCTTCTAAATGTCTGTAAACCAGAAAAACAGAGAGATAGAGAGAGATGAAAGAAGAAACAGAGGAGAAGGTAGAGGAAGGGGAGAAAGGGATGAGGAGGAGAAGGAGGAGAAAGAGAAAATAAAGAGAAGAAAACAAAAGAAAGAATTGAAGTCATTGTCCAAAGATATTTTTATTTTCTCTTGTTACTAACCCCTTATGCCTGAAAAATTGGTTTTGAACTTGTTCTACACTTGCTAAAAAAAGTAAATTCTCTTTCCCTTGGCTTCTCTGGCCCAGGTAGTTGGTGGCTCAGAATTATTATTAATCCTTTCTGCTCATTGAAGGCACAGGTGCTTTGTACAGGTGCAAAGGTAAATTGTCAGGCTGCAAAACAGATATTAGTACCACCACATAAGCATATAATAGACTAAATTTTAGGAATTAAATGCCTGCAAACCAACTTTTTGCCATGTCTATACAAGATCTACCATTTTTATTTAAACACAGAGTTAGCTTCTATGCATAGTAGTGTACTTTGTTAAGGCAGGAATATCTTCCCAAATTCTGAAAATGAATTTAATGTCATAGGGAGATAACATTAACAGTCAGTCATCGTATAGAGGTTTTGATCTAGTTTGCATAGATTCAAAACCTGACTCTGCCACCATGGGCAATCTCTTTAGCCTACGAGCCTCAGTTTACCCATCTCTACAATAAAAATAGCAGTTGGTCATTTGTATATATTCTTTGAAGAAATGTCTATTCAGATCCTTTGCCCAATTTTTACAGTTATCTGTCTTTTTATTATTGAGTTGTAATAGTTTTTTATATATTCTAGATAAAAGTCACTTGTCAGTTTGTCAAAATTCTCTGCCACATAGAGTTGTGAAGGTTACGTAATTTATGACATGCAAAGTGCTCAGAAGTAGGCTTGGCATATGGTATAAAATTATTATTATGAAGCTTGGAACAGGTTCTCTTAGTAACCTAAAAGCCATTAAATGCTTCTCCCCTGGCTGTACTTTTTGTCCATTAAAGAATGATTGATATTTCACAGAATCCAGGGATCTTATGAGTTGCTCAACAGAAAGTAAAGATTCGATGCCTTTTCCATCACCAGAAGCACTTATTTTTCATCTTTGCAACTTTGCTATAATCACCACATATCCATACAGTCTTTTTTATATTTAGTAATTTTAAAATAAAATTGTTTATTCTTTTAATGCTTTAATTTGACTATATATGCACCTTTTTTATTCTTGATATCTTTTAATTTGATATACATTCAATGTCTGCATTCATTGGTTATTAAGAAAAGAGTTTATTCAGATCCAGATGGGAGGCAGGACCAGATTGCAGCTCTGACTTGGATGGACAGAGGGGCATGCAGAGGTTTGCATCATGAATTTTAGCTCCAGAACAACTGCAGGAATAAATCAGAATCCCAAGAGGACCCACAGACCCTCTGAAGGAGGCAGACTACTCCTGCAGGATGCAGGAGACACCCCAAATACTATGATTGCCCAAATTGCAGAAGCAGGAAAGGGAGATCCTCTGCCCCTGGATGCACAACCCCACTTGGGAAACTGAAGGTCTAGTTTGCAGCAGAAGATTCTGAGCTTACTTGGAGCTGAATCAATTTAGAGAGCCAAGTGAAATACAGGGGTAAAGGGAAGCAGCAGGAAAGGCCCTGGGAACTCGCTGGGTGTCCAAGCAGGCCATTCCTGCCTTGGCATCACAGGTATCCTTCAGAAAGGCAGCCACCAATGTGAGGGGTGGGGTTGAGGGGGGATACCACAAGGAAAAGGAAGTATCTATATGAACTTTGTAACAGTTTGAACCTGTTGAGAAGCCTCCTGGCCATAACTTGCAGGACGGCGTGAATCTGGCATGCAGACTCCACAGGAGAGGGAATAACTAAAGACCTTTTCTTTTGAAGCTTGGAGGCAGGTAGGTTGGGGCAAGTTCTCAGCTCTGCTCACCCACTGCCTGGAAACAGACTCAGTGCTGTTAGGGGGTGCACGGTGGGAGTAAGACCGGCTCTTTGGATTGCACAGGAGCTGGGTGAGGCCTGTGACTGCCACCTTTCCCCCACTTCCCTGACAAGCTGGATGATTCAGCAGTGGTATCCATAATCCTCCTAGGTACACAACTCCATTGACATGGGAACCTCAGCCCCATCCTCCACAGCAGCTGCAGCTAGATTCACCCAAAGAGAGTCTAAGCTCAAACACATCTGGCACTGCCCCCACCTGATGGTCCTTCCCTACCTACCCTGGTAGCTGAAGACAAAGGGCATATACTCTTGGGAGCTCTAGGGCCCTGCCCACCACAGGTTCCTCTCCAAACTACCACAGCTGATTCTGTCTGGAGAGTGCTACTTCCCAGCAGGAGGCCAACCAGCACATAAATAGAGCATCAAACCACCAAAGCTAAGAACCCTCACAGAGTCCATTTCACCCTCCTGCCACCTCCACGAGAACAGGTGCTGGTATCCACGGCTGAGAGACCCATAGATAGTTCACATCACAGGATTCTGTGCAGACAACCCTCAGTACCACCCTGGAGCCTGGTAGACTTGCTGGGTGGCCAGATCAGAAGAAAGATAATCTCTACAGCTTTGCTATCAGGAAGCCACATCTAAAAGAAAGGGGGGAGAGTACTACATCAAGGGAACACCCCGCGGGACTAAATAATCTGAACAATAGCCTTCAGCTTTAAACCTTCCCTCTGACAGAGCCTACCCAAATGAGAAGAAACCAGAAAACCAGCTCTGGTAATATGATAAAACAAGGCTCTTTAACACCCCCCAAAAATCACACCAGCTCACCAGCAATGGATCCAAACCAAGAAGAAATCCCTGATTTACTTGAAAAAGAATTCAGGAGATTACTTATTAAGCTAATCAGGGAGGCACCAGAGAAAGGCAAAGCCCAAAGCAAGGAAATCCAAAAAATGATAGAAGAAGGGAAAAATATTCCAGGAAATAGACAGCATAAAGAAAAAACAATAATACTTCAGGAAACATTGGACACACTTACAGAAATGTAAAATGCTCTGGAAAGACTCAGCAATAGAATTGAATAGAGGAAAGAAATTCAGAGCTCAAAGACAAGGTCTTAAAATTAACCCAATCCAACAAAGACAAAAAAATAAAACTAAAACGATAGAATAAGAAAATATGAACAAATCCTCCAAGAAGTCTGGGATTATGTTAAACGACAAACCTAGGAATAAAAGGCATTCCAGTGGAAGAAGGGAATCTGAAACTTTGGAAAACATATGTAGGTGAATAATCAGGGAAAATTTCTTCAGCCTTGCTAGACACCTAGATATCCAAACACAAGAAGCACAAAGAACACCAGGGAAATTGATCACACAAAGATCATCTCCTAGGCACATTGTTATCAGGTTCTGTAAAGTTAAGACAAAGGAAAGAATCTTAAGAGCTGTGAGACAAAAGCACCAGGTAAACCTACAAAGGAAAATCTATCAGATTAACAGCAAATTTCTCAGCAAAAACCCTACAAGCTGGAAAAGACTGGAGCCCTATGTACAGCCTCCTCAAAAAAAAAAAAAAAAAAAAAAAACCATTATCAGCCAAGAATTTTGTATCCAGTGAAACTAAGCATCATATATGAAGGAAAGATACAGTCTTTTTGAGACAAACAAATGCTGAGAGAATTTGCCACCACCAAGCCACCACTACAAGAACTGCTAAATCTTGAAACAAATCCTGGAAACACATCAAAAGAGAACCTTTTTAAAGCACAAATCTCACAGGACCTATAAAACAAAAATACAACTTAAAAAGTAAAAATAAAAACCAAAAAAACCAAGGTATACAGGCAACAAAGAGCATGATGAATGGAATGGTACCTCACATCTCAGTACTAACATTGAATGCAAATGGCCTAAATGCTCACTTAAAAGATATAGAAGCACAGAATGGATAAGAACTCACCAACCTACTATCTGCTGCCTTTAAGATACTCAATTAATACATAAAGACTCACACAAACTTGTGGAAAAAGGCATTTCATGCAAATGGACACCAAAAGCAAGCAAGGGTAGTTATTCTTATATCAGACAAAACAAACTTTAAGGCAACAGCAGTTAAAAAAGATGAAGAAGCACATTGCATAATGGCAAAAGGCCTTGTCCAACAGGAAAATATTGCATGTGCCTAATCCTGGAGCTAAATATATATATATGCCTAATACTAGAGCTCTCAAATTTATAAAACAATTACTAATAGACCTAAGAAATGAGATAGACAATACACAATAATAGTGAGGGACTTCAATACTCCACTGACAGCACCAGACAGAAAGTCAACAAAGAAATAATGGATTTAAACTATACCTTGGAACAGATGGACTTAATGGATTTATGCAGAACAGTCCATCCAACAACCACAGAATACACATTCTATTCAACAGTGCATGGAACTTTCCCAAGATAGACCATATGATATGCCACAAAATAAGCCTCAATAAATTTAAGAAAATTGAAATTATATCCAGCACTCTCTCAGACCACAGTAGAATAAAACTGGAAATCAGCTCCAAAAGAAAACCTTCAAAACCATGCAAATTCATGAAAATTAAATAACCTACCCTTGAATAAACATTGGGTCAAAAACGAAATCAAGACAGAAATTCAAAAAATTTTCAAACCTCTCGGATACAGCAAAAGTGGTGCTAACAGGAAAGTACATAGCCCTAAATGCCTGCATCAAAAAACGGAAAGAGGCCAGGCGTGGTGGCTTATGCCTGTAATCCCAGCACTTTGGGAGGCCCAGGTGGGCAGATCACCTGAGGTCAGGAGTTCAAGACCAGTCTGACCAACATGGAGAAACCCCATCTCTATTAAAATTACAAAAATAGCTGGACATGGTGGCGCAGCCTCCCAGCTACTCGGGAGGCTGAGGCAGGAGAATCGTTTGAACCCAGGTGGGGGAGGTTGTGGTGAGCTGAGATTACACCATTGTACTCCAGCCTGGGCAACAAGAGCAAAACTCCATCTCAGAAAAAAAAAATACTGAAAGAGCACAAATAACTATCTAAGGTCACACCTCAAGGAACCAGAGAAACAAGAACAAATCCAAACCCAGCAGAAGAAAGGAAATAACCAAGATCAGAGCAGAACTAAATGAAATTGAAACCAAAAAAATACAAAAGATAATTAAAACAAAACCTAGTCATTTGAAAAGATAAATAAAATGGATAGACCATTAGCAGGGTTAACTAAGAAAAGAAGAGAGAAAATCCAAATAACCTCAATAAGAAACAAAGCAGGAGATAGTAAAACTGACACCACAGAAATACGAAAGGTCATTCAAGATTACTATGAACACTTTTATGCACAAAACTTGAAAACCTGGAAGAGATGAATAAAATCTACAACCCTCGTAGCTGAAATCAGGAAGAATTAGATACCCTAAACAGACTAATAACAAGCAGAGAGATTCAAATGGCAATTTAAACATTACCAACAAAATAAAGACTAGGACCAGATGGATTCACAGCAGAATTCTGCCAGACATTCAAAGGAGAATTGGTATCAATCCTATTGACAGTATTCCGCAAGATAGAGAAAGAAGGAACACCTCTTAAATCATTCTATGAAGCCAAGATCACCCTAATCAGAAAAAGGACATAACCTAAACCAGGGAAGGACATAACCAAGAAAGATCACTGCATACCAACATCCCTGATGAATATAAATGCTAAAATCCTTAACAAAATACAAGTTAACCGAATCCAACAACATATCAAAAAGATAATCCACCATGATCAAGTGGGTTTCATACCAGACATACAGGGATGGTTTAACATACAATAAATGTGATACACCACATAAATGTGATACACCACATAAACAGAATTAAAAACATGTCACATGATCATCTCAAGAGATGCAGAAAAAGCATTTGACAAAATATAGCATCGCTTTATGATTAAAACTCTTAGCAAAATTGGCATACAAGGGACATACCTCAATGTAATAAAAGCCATCTATGACAAACCCACAGCCAACATAATACTGCATAATGTTGAAAGCATTCCCTTTGAAAACTGGAACACAAGACAAGGATGTTCACACTCACCACTCCTCTTCAACAAAGTACTGGAAATCCTAGCCGGAGCAATCAGATAAGAGAAAGAAATAAAGGGCATCCAAATTGGTTAAAAGGAAGTCAAACTGTCACTGTTTGCTGATGATATGATCATTTACCTCAAAAACAATAACGGCTCCTCCAGAAAGCTCCTAGAACTCATAAAAGAATTCAGTAAAGTTTCTGCATACAAATGTACACAAATTAGCTCTCTTATACACCAACAGTGACCAAGTGGAGAATCAAGTCAAGAACTCAACACTTTTTACAATAGCTGCAAAAAACCAAAACCAAACAAACAAAAAAAAAAACACTTTAGGAATATACGTAACCAAGGAGGCGAAAGACCTCTGTAAGAAAAACTACAAAACACTTCTGAAAGAAATCACAGACAACACAAACAAATGGAAACACAACCCATGCTCATGGATGGGTAGAATCAGTAGTGTGAAAATGACCATACTGCCAAAAGCAATCCACAAATGCAATGCACCCCCCATCAAATACCACTGTCATTCTTCACAGAATTAGAAAACACAATTCTAAAATTCATATGGCACTAAAAATGAGCCTGCATAGCCAAAGCAAGACTAAGCAAAAAGAACAAATCTGAAGGCATCACACTACCTGGCTTATACTGTAAACTCATAGTTACCAAAACAGGGTGGTGCTGGTATTAAAAATAGGCAGATAGACCAATGGAACAGAAAAAACCTAGAAATAAACCCAAATACTTATAGCCAACTGATCTTTGAGAAAGCAAACAAAAATGGAAAGTGGGGAAAGGACACCGTTTTCAACAAATCGTGCTGGGATAATTGGCAAGCCACATATAGAAGAATGAAACTGGATGCTCATCTCTCATCTTACACAAAAATCAACTCAAGTTGGATTAAGGACCTGAAAACTTATAGAAAATAATATTGGAAAAACCCTTCTAGCCATTGGCTTAGGCAAGGATTTCATGACCAAGAACCCAAAAGCAAATGCAATAAAAACAGAGATAAATAGCTGGGACTTAATTAAACTAAAGAGCTTTTGCATGGCAAAAGGAACAGCTGGCAAAGTACAGAGAACCCACAGGGGGGAGAAAATCTTTATATATATGACAAAAGACTATATCCAGAATCTACCAAAAACTTAAACAAATCAGCAAGAAAAAAACAAGCAACCCCATCAAAAAGTGGGTTAAGGACATGAATAGACAGTTCTCAAAAGATGATACACAAATGTCCAACAAACATATGAAAAAATGCTCAACATCACTAATGCTCAGGGAAATACAAATCAAAACCGCAATGCCATACCACCTTACTCCTCAAGAATAGCCATAGCAAAAAAATCAAAAAAGAGATACTGGCATGGATGTTGTGATCAGGAAACACTTCTACACTGCTGGTGGGAATATAAACTAGTATAGCCACTATGGAAAACAGTGTGGATATTCCTTAAAGAGCTGAAAGTAGAACTACCATTTGATCTAGCAATCCCACTACTGGAAATCTACCCAGAGGAAAAGAAGTCATTATACGAAAAAGATACTTGCACATGCATGTTTACATCAGCACAACTAGAAATTGCAAAATTGTGGAACCAACCCAAATGCCCATCAATCAATGACTGGATAAAGAAACTGTAGTATACATATATACATACAATGGATTACTACTCAGCCATAAAAAGGAATGAATTAATGGCATTTGCAGTGACCTGGATGAGGTTGGAGATGATTACCCTAAGTAACTCAGGAACAAAAAACCAAACACTGATAGATGGGAGCTAAACTGAGGATGCAAAGGCTTAAGATTGGTACAACGGACTTTGGAGACTTGGAGGGAAGGGTGGGGGGAAAGCGAGGGAAAAAAGACTACAAATAGGGTGCAGTGTATACTGTTTGGATGATGGGTGGACCAAAATTTCACAAATCACCACCAAAGAATGTACTCAAGTAACCAAACACCACCTGTACCCCAATAACCTATGGAAAAACAAAAAAATATTATCAAATAAAGCAGTATTCTTGCTTTCTTTTCTAATTTTTGCTTAATTTTATTGGCTAAAATGTTTAAAAAAGTTAATGTCAAATAGAAAGAAAAAGAAAAGGGTTTCTTCAAATCCCAGTTGAGCAAGAATACTGACAGTTATTAATAGCAACTAAAGCATCCAAAACAATTTCTACTGTCGCTTTAGAAGAACTTCAGGAACTAGAAAGTCAACACCATTATTGGATATAAACTAATATTAATTCAGTGAGGAATCTGTTGACAGTTTAATGCTAAGCCCAGTAAATATCTTACTGAAGAAACTTTGTCATGTCACTTTTGTTGTATTTGCAGGGCTTTAAAAAAATCTACAAGGCATAAACCTGGGTCATAAGGCTAGGAGTGTAGGTACTATAACAGCTAAAGAATTACCAAATCCAGAACGTTTGGGGAGATCATAAAAGGGAGTTAGCCATCTCAAAAGTTCTTGAATAAAAATGAGCCTGGTCTACTTGGTGAAAAGATTCACCTAAACCCCAGTCTTCCTGGTCTTATGAACTAGCGGATTTAGAATGGCCTTTCAAAAGTAGAGGAGCTTACATATTAATACTTTGCCACCTGTAAAGCTAAAATCCAAGACAGCTTATTCGATCTAACTTAGAAGAAGCTGGCCTTTTGTCCTTGCAAAGATAAACTGATTCTTCCCTACTCGACTGGTTTTTGGTCCCCATTACTTATCATTCTGAACTCTATGAAAAATTAGTTCATTTATCTTGAAAATTTGGGAGAAGAAATACGTACTCGAACTTTTAAAATTGGATCTCAGGTGGAAGAACTGGATTATACATTCATCTTAATTGGTACACAACACACTCCTCATTGGCCCATGCGTAGCCTCCTTTTATTTAACATGTTTTTGGTAATAATGAAATAAGCACTAGCTGGGCTCAGTGGCTTCCACCTGTAAGGCCAGCACTTTGGGAGGCCAAGGTGGGTGGATCACTTGAGCTCAGGAGTTTGAGACTAGCCTGAGCACCATGGCAAAACCTCATCTCTGCAAAAAATACAATTATCCAAGTGTGGTGGCATGCTCCTGCAGTCCCAGCTGCTCGGGAGGCTGAGGTAGAAGGATCGCTTGAGGCTGGGAGGTCGAGGGTGCAATGAACTGTGACCATGCCACCTCACCTCAGCATGGGCCACAGAACAAGACCATATCTCAAAAAGAAAAAAAGGAAAGAAGCAGATCTAAGCACATTATAAACAAAAGTGAGGGCCTTCACCTTCCTTCCTCTCAGTAAATATAACCATCATCCTAAATTCCTTCATTTCCTCATTCCGTTGCTTTCCTGTTTATATAATGTTAATGCATCTAGATGCATTCCTAAAGAGTATGTTTTAAAGTGTTAAGACCTTTTTAACTTTATAGAAAGTATATCATGTTGCATGTTGTTATCTTAAACTTTAAACATATTCAATATTGTATTAAGATTCATTCATAATTGGAGTACTGTAAATTATTTTATTTTGTGAATACAATGCTGTTTTTGTATTTACTTTCCTATGGATAGGCTTTTGAATTGTTACCAGGTTTTTGCTATTATGAACAATACTGCTATGAACATTTTGATACATTTGTGTTGTAGCATATGTGCAAAAATTCTCTTGGTTGCGGAAGTGCTGGTTCATATGGTATATAAATGTGAATCCATACTATTTCCAAAACTTGGCATGATTATGACTTTTAAATTTTTGACCATGAAGGTATAACATAGTTTTGCATCATGGTCCTGATTTGTATTTCAATCACATATGATTATTGGCCATATGTTTTTCTCTTCAGAAAAGTCTACTTTTCTATTTGTTTCTGTTTTTCTTGATAATTTATGGATTTCATTTGCTGGTTTTCTGTATCATGAATACCTTCTCTACACCTGGAATTGTCTTTCTTTTCTTTTCTTTTTTTTTTTTTTTGAGACAGAGTCTCAGTCTGTCACCAGGCTGGAGTGCAGTGGCACGATCTCGGCTCACTGCAACCTCCGCCTCCCACGTTCAAGCAATTCTCCTGCCTCAGCCTCCTGAGTAGCTGGGATTACAGGTGTGCACCACCACATCCAGGTAATTTTTTTTTTTTTTTGAGACGGAGTCTTGCTCTGTCGCCAGGCTGGAGTGCAGTGGCGCAATCTCGGCTCACTGCAACCTCTGCCTTCTAGGTTCAAGTGATTCTTCCACCTCAGCCTCCCAAGTAGCTGGGACCACAGGCATGTGCCACCATGCCTGGCTATTTTTTGTATTTTTAGTAGAGACGGGGGTTTCACCATGTTGGCCAGGATGGTCTCGATCTCTTGACCTCGTGATCTGCCCGCCTTGGCTTCCCAAAGTGCTGGGATTACAGGCATGAGCCACCGTGCCCGGCTGGAATTGTCTTTGTTTTCATAAAGGTGTCCTTCAGTGAATAAACGTTCTTAATAGTATAATCTTTTTTTTATCCAAGTCAATGCTTTTGGGTATTTTATTTAAGAAACAGTTCTCTACTACAAGATGTAAACTATATACAACAAAACGTTTTAAAGAGTTCTAAAGTTACCGTTGAGTTTTTTTTTCCTTCTCCTCTTCTCCTTCTCTGTTTTGTTTTATTCTAATCAATCCAAAATTGATTATTTTTAATGTGGTGGGATAGGAAACTGATTTTGTCTTTATCCATATGAATAGCTATACTTTTTCATTTATTTAATTTTCATTTATTAAAGAGCCATGTTTGTCCTACCTCTGTCTATACCAAGGTTCAATAAAATAATGATTATTTCTAGGCTTTTTATTCTATCTCATGAACAACTTTTTTCTACCCAAATGTCACTCTTTCTTAACTAGTTTAACTTCATAATAGCTCCTGATAGCTGATCGGGCAAGCCCTCCTCTCTTTTCTTATTCTTCCATAGTGTCTTGGCTATTATCTCTTTACAGTTCCACATGCATTGTAAATTGGTCTTTTATTTTTTTGATTTAATTTGCTTGTCTTTTCCTTCTGGTCAAGAGGTTCACAAACTAAGGGCCAAATTGGTGTACCTACTCAACAGGTTCTTGCTGCCCCACTGCACAAACAAAATCAATTCACAGAGACCATGGCATTGCAGTAAAGAAAGGGTTTAAGTTACATGAGGACAGCCATGCCAGGAGGGTTATGGAGTTATTACGCAAATCAATCTCACTGAAGGCTCTGAAGGTAGGGGTTTTTCAAAGCTAGTATAAGGAAAGGGGTGAGGATGGCTAGGCAATGATTACTGCTTGCTGCTGATTGGTTGGCGGTACAATGATAGGGGTGTGGGAAATGATCCTCCTACACATTGAATTGCTTCTGGGTGGGGCCACTGGAGTGGTTGGTGGGTCCTGGTGGAGTCATTGGCCATCAGACATGCCAAAAAACTGAAAAGGTATTTCAAAAGGCCAGTGTTAGGTTCTACAGTAGTGATGTTATCTGCAAGAGTTATTGGGGAAGTCGCACTTTAGCAGAATTCAGGCTCCTCTATCCTCCCAGCCTGGTGGTCTCTTATTAGCTTTACAAAAGTGGCTGAGCTTTGGGGAAGGGCTTTTATCATTTAAACTATGAACTAAATATCTCCCAAACTTAACTTGGCCTAATGGCAGGAATAATTAAGGGCAGCTTGAAGGCCAAAGGCAATAGGGGGTTTTGGCTAGATCAGATCTCCTGCGCTGCCATAATTTTCTTACTGATATAATTTTTGCAAAGATGGTTTCATTTGCTGGAAGCCTATTTTTCATAGCCAGAGGCTAAGAAGGGTTTTTACATTTTAAATAGTTACAAAAGTATATGTGTACATAGACACAAACGCATATATATGTGTGCCTATATGTGCGTATGTATATACACATTTATACATGTCTATATAGGTGTATACACATGTATACATGTATACATAGGTATGTACACATATATATACACACATATACATGTATACATGTTTGTATACATATATGTGTATGTGTATATATAAATACACACACACACACATATACACAAACACACATATACATTATGGAGCACCAGAAAAACAACCATAGCACCTCGATCTATAAATCCGATCTACATTTTAGGGCTTTTCACTTACTCCCAAAACAAAGCCACATTAGAAGCTTCTTCGATTATGATTTACCAGTCCTGGGGCTTTGAGGGAGGAGGAATAGGAGGGAAAATGCCAGAGATCAGTTGGTATGTGTTTATTTTTCTAGGATCTCCATACCCAAGTGTCTACTCAATGCAATGGTAGAGATAAACAAACTTTAAAAAATAGTGCCTTTGCTACTATTCTGCCCTTTGAGGCTGGCTCCTGGCCCAGGTCAAAGTCATCATATTCCCCAGAGATCTGAAAACATCCTACCGTCCAACCTCCTATTGCCTTAAGGTTCCCCATGGTTTTCTTGGTCTTTTGCCTCTAATTCTTCTAGAATTCATTTTTCAGGAGAGAGCCTATAATATCTGCTATCTGCTCGATAGGTATTCTAAACTTTTAAACTGCTATACTTTACATGAATTTGGAAATTATGCCTGAAAAGCTAATATTCAGAATATACACACAAGGTAATGGATATGTTTATATAAATCACTGATTACATCGTATCCCAGCAAGTTGACTACATAAGCTTCCAAACTAACTTTACCTACTTTGCTCTAAGACTTGTGCAGGCCAGTTTATTAGCTCCTGATCAAAAGGATTTCAGTTACATATAACACCTACATAGTAAAGGCTCCATCTGAGTCAGTAATATTTGATTGATTTCACAAGTCAAGGGAACCTATAAAATAGAAAATGAACAGCAGCTAGCCAGAGAAACTTCTGCTCCTGATGGAAGACAGAATTGAAACAAATAGCTAGTTGGAAACTAGCTGGAACATTGATACCTGATAGAAACTCTGGCAAAGCAAAATAGATCCCTTTAGCTAAATCAAATCTGTGTATAACCTATTGGTCTACATTGGTAATAAATAGTCACCCTATTCTTGAGAATGTTGGTGGCAGCAAATCTATATGGGTCTGCAGCAAACATGATGCTTCCTCAGGGGAAAGAATTCAACTGAGGGGCATAAGGCTGAAGGAGAGACCAAGGCAGGTTTTAAAGTAGGAGTGAAAGTTTATTAAAAAGCGTTAGAGCAGAAATAAAATGGGGCAAAGCAGGTGATTTGAGAGATCAGGTGTGCGGCTTGACGTTTTGACTTGGGATTTTATATGTTGGCATGCTTCTGGGGTCTTGTGTCCCTTCTCCCCTGATTCTTCCCTTGGGGTGGGCTGTCCACATGTGCAATGGCCTGCCAGCACCTGGGAGGGAAGCATGCACCGGGCATTTACTGGAGTTGTACGCATGCCAACTTGAGGTGTTCTTCCCTTACCAGTCAAATGCCTCTAGGAGGTCATATACCAGTTAAACTTCACCATTTTGCTTCTTAGTGTGCATCCTTGAGCCCACTTGCTCACCACCTGAGATCTTACTGGGAAGCTGCTGATCACCAGTTTCAGGTGTTTCTATCTATTGAGAGACAGCCTTTCCCTGGTGCTGGCTGCAACCAATTATTATTTTAAAGAGACAGTTAAACACATGACCACCACCTGATGGTCACCTGACATTCTTGGTTGGGGGTAGGGGGAGCCCTCTCCTGCCCTGCTCATATCTGACTAGCCACCAACTGTAAAAAGAATAAGAATAATTCTCTGTGTAATTATATTAAGTCCCAAGTGATTAATATACGTAAAATATTCCACAAATATATTTACGTTTTGTTTGTCTATTTCTTGGCTAGTCAGCAAATTCATGCATTTATGTATGTATTGAAAATGAGGCAGAGCTAATGAAACTGCAGCTGGATGGAAGAAGAAAGTGATTTGTTAAATGCTTCATAGCAGTTTCATTAAATCAATTTGCACAAGTTGACAACAGTCAAAAGTCTGATAGAAAAATCACCATTTTTTATTTAAAGATGCTGACAAAAAAGGGGCTAGAAGCTACTTGCTTTCTTAGTGGTGCCATAAAAGTAAGCAGGCAATGCCATTTATAGTAAATGAACATTGCATAAGTATGTATACTTACTCATCTTATTTTTCAATAATTCAGGAAGAAGAGTCTACTGCTTTCATGGTTTGGGAACATTGTTAAAATATGAAATAATTACGACAAATAATAATCATTACCACACTAACGTGAAGTCACATGGACAGACATTCTTCAGAAACACTGTCCCAGTTGTCAGTTTTCGAGCAATCACATGTATAAGCTGTGTGTTGGCCTTTACAAAAAGTACCATGTTTGAGCAATCACATGTATAAGCTGTGTCTTGACCTTTTCACAAAGCACCATGGTTGAAACTGGTTACTCATGTGTAGATACCAAAAATCTCCAACCTATCTATGTATTGCATTCAATATATAGACTCTAGTTACGTAGCTCATCAGTGTACTATAGTCCTCTTATATGAAAAGTAGTACTTGTTGCGGAGGTGACTCTGGCCTGGTGGTGCAAGGATAAAAGAACTTACCAAGACAATCGTAGGTAAAGAAAGGCAGATTTATTAAAGAAAGTATGAAATTGCATTGCAAGAAGGCAATGGGTAGACCAGCAGAAGAGGAGGTGACTGTAAGGAAACAAAAGCTTGTTGGAGATTTTAGAGGATGGTTCTTGGGCTACAGAGTGCTATGTGCAGTAATGACAATGCCAAAGCTGCAGTGATCTAACTTCAATTTTTGTATCAGCCCAGGATCTGATGATTGCTAGGCACAGGAAGATTTTGAGTTATTTGTGCAGGAGAGCTATGTGTCCTGGACCACGAAGAAAGGCAAAGTTACAGCTTACTTGCCTTCTCTTTTTGCTCTCCCTTCTTCCCACTAGCTTGGCTACTTTTCCCTAATCAGGACTGCACCACGGTACTAGTATGTTTTACATTTTCTTAAAGTTTGAGAAAGTTGCAGAATTTAAGTAGATATCATCTACAATTGATACATTGCTATTCTGGAAGAAAAAAGGTAATTTCCATATGAATTTAATTAGAGGCATGAGGAATCAGTTGTTCTTTGCCCTCATTTGATCTTTTGCTATTTTATTTATAAATTCATCCAAATTTTGTGTTTGACCTTGAGAAATTCAGCATTCATACCTAGAACTCAACACATTAAACAGGTTGAGAAAGAGGAGGAAGTGAGAAGAAAATCAGGGAAAAATTTTCATAACTTCAGGATATGGTTGTGTGTAGAAATTAAATGTGAAATTACAGTTAAAGCACTTTAAAATGTTTTTCTCATACATAACCGACACTCAATAACTTCATGGTTAATGTCATGTAAAACACTATTACCATTAAATTCAGTTGCTAGAGTCACATGAAGGAGTTGGAGGGAAGCAGGCAGTGGGGATGGTGCTGAGTGCTTTCATATTTTACTTTAATTACTCTTGTGAGACATCATCACTCTTTTGGCTGCCTTTTATGTGGAAAGACCACACATTATAAAAACTGAAAATGCTACTGTATAGGAAAAAACTATTTTTCCTCTTCTATACTCTCGTAACACTTCTGATCACTAAAATGTGTGGGGATTTTTTTCTCTTCACACAAAGCAATTTTCTACTTTTCTTAGCCACCATCCTACAATTGAACTCAACTCGGACACTACCTTCCTGGAGATAGCTTCAGATCCCACAGGTTAAGGACTCAGTCCTAAAATATTGCCCCCACTGATTGCAAGCCCAGGTTGTCACCTGTGCTTCTGACCTATAGTTTCCCATTGACCCTGCCTCAGGTTCGATTACTATTACTCATTTATTCTAAGAGGATACAACTAAGGTACAACCAGATGGAAGAAATGCATCTGGCAAGGTATAGGGAAAGGGGTGTGGAGCTTCTATTTATTATCCTGGTGTGCCACTGTCCCAGAACCTCCAAGTGTTAACCAACCTGCAGGGTCTCCAACCCTATCCTTTTGGCTTTTTACGGAGGCTTCATTATGTAGGCATGTTTGGTTAAATCATTGGCCATCGGTGAGCAACTCAACCTTCAGCCCCTCTCCCCTCTCAGAAGGTCTTGGAAACTTCCAACACTTTAATTACATGGTTGATTTCCCTGGTGCTCAGTCCTCATCCTTAGCTACCCAGGAGGCACAGCCACAATCCCCTCATTAGCATACAGAAAGACACTTATTACTAAAGGGATTCCAAAGGTTTTAGGAGATGTATGGCAGGAAACTAAGAGAAAAACCAAATATATACATATATATATAAGTAATATTATACTGTGATGTAAGACGTATATCTATATGTTTTATTATATCATGGTATCACAACTGCATACTGGATCATCTAGTCTCCCTCTGTAGCTAGAATGCAGGCTCATGACCCAACATCATTTTAAGATTTTGAACCCAAAGCTACTGATGAGTAGGAGAAAGGTTTGTGAAGTCTCCTCTCTGGCAGCTGCCATTCTCAGACAGGAATGACCATGGTGCTAGTCATGGGGTCAAGTGCACTGCCAGAAGGGTGACCTAGACAAGCTACTCAGTCCAGAGCTCAGCATGGAGTTTTTCAGTCATTGCTTCTGCCTGTGGACGTTCTAAATCTACTCCTGAAGTCCCCTAGAAGTTCTATGAACTCCCCTTTTAATGTTTCTTTTCTGCTGAAAACAGTAAGCCAAGATCTGTTTCTGTTTACATTCAACTCTCTGAGTGATAGAATTTCTATGTTACTGAGGCTTTTTCCAAAATCCTGTGTTAACTGTAAACTTTTATTATTATCATTATTATTTTTATGAAACAGGGTCTTGCTCTCTTGCCCAGACTGGGGTGCAATAGTCTTGGCTCACTGCAACCTCTGCCTCCTGGGTTCAAGTGATTCTCCTGCCTCAGCCTCCTGAGTAGCTAGGATTACAGGTATGTGCCACCATGCCTGGCTAATTTTTGTATTTTCAGTAGAGACGGGGTTTCACCATGTTGGTCAGGCTGGTCTCGAACTCCTAACCTTGTGATCCACCTGCCTCACCCTCCCAAATTGCTGGGATTACAGGTGTGAGCCACCACACCCGGCCAACTATGTACATTTAAACAGCCCTAAAAACTCAGTTTACCAAAAAACGTTGGTACCAAATATGTATAAAGTGGCAGTTTTCTGAATCACTATTAATACTTTCTAAAGCTTGTTATACAAGTAAAACCTGATTTTTCTAAAAGAAAACAATAGAGAATAATGATAAACAGATAAACATACACATACTTTAAAATTCATCCAGAGACAAATAATGTTAGGAGTAAGGCTTCTCACATTTTTTTTAAATACATGTATATAAATATATATGTACAGTCATGTGTCACTCAATGATAGGGATACACTCTGAGAAATCCATTATTAGGCAATTTTGTTGTGGTGCTAAGATCACAGAGTGAACTTACACAAACCTAGACGGCACAGCCTACTACATACCTAGGCTATGTGGTATAGCTTAGCCTATTGCTCCTAGGCTACAAAGCTGTACAGTATGACTACACTGTATACTGTAGGAAATCGTAGCACAATGGTAGGTATTTGTATATCTAAACATAAAAAAGGTACAGTAAAAAAAAATACAGTAGAAGAGATGAAAATAATGGCAAACTTATATAGGGGACTTACCATGAATGAAAATGGCAGGACTAGAAGTTGCTCTGCATGAGTCAGTGAGTGAGTGATGAAAAACAAAAATTAATTTCTAAGTCCCCAGGTGACTGAAAGGACTCCTTGTGGCCAAGGGGACTCCGGAGAAACACTGGAGGCTGAGTTCCTGTTCATGATGGGATGGGAGGTCAGCTGCCTCATTATCCTCCCTCCTTCAGTAACTTCCATTAGGCTTTTTTCCCTAAGGGTTAAAGAGAAACCAGCCCATTCAAAAATCCTCCACCACTGATTTTAACCAACTGCCTGAAGCTGCCTCTTCCTTTTGCTTTTTTTTTTTTTGAGATGGAGTCTCACTCTGTTGCCCAGGCTGCAGTGCAATGGAGTGATCTCAGCTCACTGTAACCTCTGCCTTCTGGGTTCAAGCAATTCTCCTGCCTCAGTCTCCTGAGTAGCTGGGACTACAGGCATGTGCCGCCATGTTTGGCTAATTTTTTGTATTTTTAGTTGAGACGGGGTTGCACTGTGTTAGCCAGCATGGTATCAATCTCCTGACCTGGCGATCTGCCTGCCTCAGTCTCCCAACATGCTGAGATTACAGGCTTGAGCCACCTGGCCTGCCCTCTTTTGCTATTTTGAGGTAATATCTGAACAGCATTCCTGATAAGAGACCACCAACCACAGCTGGGGTGGTTCTGACCAGATTATGGAGGATGTGCAGTCAGAGTTTCCATGCTCTCTGCTTCACCTTTTGACATCAGAGGGTCAAAAAACTCCACCCTGAGTCATGCTAACATCACCATTTTTTTGAACATGAGACTGAAGAAAAGGCATGAAGCTTAATTGCACATGTTCACATTCCTTCTTTCATAAATATTCATGATTCCTCCTATAGTTTATTGAATATGTATATTTGGCCACTTCCTTCAGCATAAATACCTGTCCTATGCTTCTCACTCTGGAAGTATCTGTTTTCAGCTTCTGACCAGAGGCTCCACTTCCCAGCCTGTCAGAATGACCATCTGCAGACTACAACCCTTTATGAAAAATAAAGCTGTCCTTTCTAAATTTATGGACTACCTCATTCTTCAGTTGACAGTGCTAAGTGAATGTGAAGACCTGCGACATTACTAGACAGTACTATAAATTTCTACAACTAGCCTATGCTAAACTTATAAAATTATAAGCTAATTGCAGTATGATGTTACAATGGCTACAATGTCACTAGGTGATAGAAATTTTTCAGCTCCACTATGATCTTACGGAATCACCGTCATATATAGAGTCTGTTGTTGACCAAAATGCATGACTGTATGTAAAGCTGTGTCCCATACATATTTTAGGACTAATTTCTTTTCTTTTTGTTTACAATACATCATGAATATCATTTCATTCCAATTAAAAAAATCTAAATCCAAATTTTAATACTTGTCTAATAATCTACATGTTAGACACATTATTTAGCCAATCCTGTACTACTGGATAAAACATTGTTTCTAATATCTCAATATTATAAATACTATTAATATAATAATCATTTTCTATGTCACATACTTTTTACATCTGCTCTATTATTTTCTTAAGAGTAGAACATTTGAAAGACTAGGAAGTTGGGGGGGGGACATCTATGAAAGGGTAAAAGCTCCAAAGGTGATTCTGATATATTCATTTTACCTTTTATCAGTATAAATTTATACTTCAGGCTGGGCGTGGTGGCTCATGTCTGTAATCCCAGCACTTTGGGAGGCCAAGGTGGGTGGATCACCTGAGGTCCAGAGTTTGAGACCAGCCTGGCCAACATGGTGAAACCTCTTCTCTACTAAAAATACAAAAAAAAAAAAAAAAGCTGGGGGTGGTGGTGCATATCTGTAATCTCAGCTACTTGAGAGGCTGAGGCATGAGAATCACCTGAACCCAGGAGGCGGAGGTCGCAGTGAGCCGAGATTGTGCCACTGCACTCTAGCCTGGATGACAGAGTGAGACTCCATCTCAAAAAAAAAAAAAAAAAAAAGATGCTACCATGCAGTTGAATTTTCTGCCATGACAGAAATGTTTTCTATCTGTGATGTGTGATATAGTAGCCACTAATTATGTATGGCTATTGATTACTTAAAATATTGCTAGTGTGAATGTAGAACCAAACTCTTCATTTAGATTAACTGTAATTTAAATACCCACATGTAGCCAGGATCTACCCTGTTGAATAATACAGTTTTACAACTTTTATATTTTTTTGATACATGCTAATATATAAATACTATTAGGGAGTCTGTTTTTATTGGTTCTTGCATGATCTCCCTTACCATCTCTTTTGTTTGTAATAGTTTTCTGACATTTTACATCATGTACACTTGATTTCCTACAGAGAGGTGGGGCCAACTTTCCATAAATAAGAAAAGTGAAAATAAGTGGAAAAAAAAGACATAATTACATTCATGCTTTTCAAAGGTAATCATTAGCCTACAATTCTGAAACATGTTAGTATCAAGAGTGTCAAAAGTGACAATCTTTGTGTCAAATCTATTTTAAACATAAATTTAGTATATTTTTATTGCTTCTTTTCATTGTTTCATAGTCAGTAAAGTTTTAGGTTTTGAGTGTTTCCACTTAAAAATATTTGATGACATTTAAAATTTCTTCCTAGGAAACTTTTTAACATTCATTTTTAGTTTTACAATGAAGTAATTTAAACTTGTGTCTTTAATCTCCATTAATGTCACATCTTCCTCATTCTTGTGCTTTCATTTATTTTTAATTTTTTTCTTTGGTTTTCCGACAGCTGAAGTACTAACATGCATATAAATTAATTGAGTTATAATACTTCCCTTCAAAACTCCTTAGATGTTGCTCGTCTGACTTCTGTATTTTGAGGTTGCATTATTGAAATATGATAGTAGTTGTTTCTGGGATTTTTGGAAATCTGATTTTCCTGAATAGCTATTCTTGATATTTTTCTTTATAATTTGTTTTTACCTAGATTTAGGTATACTATTATGTACATGAACTTCCCTTATTGTCATCTTATCTCATTATTTTTTTTATCTTCTGCATTTGGGAAACAGTATTGAAGTTACTCTCCATGTCAACATTTGATTATTCTTCAAAAGCTTTTCTGTTCTTCATTGGGTGTGTGAATTTCTATTTAAGATTGCATTTTTATTTATTTTAAATCTGTATTAACTTGACCTTCTTTTTTCTTTTTCTGTAACCTACTCATCCTTTTTATTCACTTTCATCTCCATTTTTTTCTCTCTACATGAACTTCTGCCTCTCCTTTAAAGAGACCACGTCTTTATTTAATCTGTAGATTTAGAGTTTTTTAAATAATAGATCCTAGGATAGATCAGTTTTAGAATTTTGCTTTTTCCTAGAGTCCCAGAAGAGATGTGAGTTTTCTCCTTATTGTAAAACTATTGAATAGCCTACACTTGGCTGCTGTTCTTACTTATCCCTGATCCAAGGAGACTCATCCAGAGTCATTGAATTTTCCTTACTTGTTCCATTCTACCCATGTATTTGCAGATGACTTTCAGAACTGCAGTTGATGGGCTATGTTCATAGTTTTCTGTCAATTTTTCTGTTTCTAGTAAGAATTTTCTCCATTGATCTGCATTTTTTCCTCCATTGCCTAGCTCTCTGGTACCTAAACTGACATAGCACAGGAAAAATAAGTTTCCCAACTTGTCCTTCTCCTGTATCTGAAGTTCCTAGAGTGTACTGCACCAGCACTCAGCTCTTACCTTCTTTCTAGGAGTTTTCCGGGACTTTTACATTTCTCCCAAGATGAAGAAAACCAACAAATGGAGAGATGAGGGAAAGAAGAAATAATATCCACTTGCTTCACTGGTCATCATTTTAAGGGGGTGGGAAAAAATTCATTTATTTTTTTCTATACATATAGGAAAAATGAGAGAATCTTTGTCAATATCTCCCAAATCTCAGTTCTCTAACTCAGAAATACTACATTTGGGGCTTCTGTTTTCATCTCTTCATTTGTCTAATTTTAAGCAAGAATCTTGATAAGTTAATTTAGCCAGAATTCTCCCCTAGCACAATCTGATCAGATTCATCATCTTCCACCATCCCCAGGTAATGTCTGATTATCCTGGCCTGCCTACAGCAAGAATCCTATTAGATTTCTTTAACCTTATGGCTGATGTGTCCTCTTAGTAATTTTCCATCTACTGACACCTCCCCTGACCCACTCCTTGGCTATAAATTCCCACTTTTCCTTGTATTAAAGTTGAGTCCAGTCTCCATCCTCCATTGCAAAAGCTCCCTGCAGTAGTCCCTATACCTATCATGAGAGTTTCTTTGAATAAATTCTGCTTCAACAAGTGTCATGAATAATTTTGTCTTTAAGAATATGAAGGCTTGTCTTACTTTTCAGATAGTCTGTTTCATGAAACAAAGATGCAGTGTGTCATATACTACAGCTGGAGCAGTTTGTGTTTAATTGTGTCAATTAATTGCTTATGAATATAAAAAAAATGGCACTGGATACTTGTTTAAAAATGTCAGATTTTAGTCAGGTGCATCAGCTGACTCCTGTAATCTCCAAATGGGTTCACCTTGCCCACTGCCTAGACAGAGCCAATTTATCAATACAAGGGAACTGCAATAGAGAAAAAGTAACTCATATAGAACTGGTTGTGTGGGAGACCAGAGTTTTGTTACTACTCAGATCAGTCTCCCTGATCATCCAGGGATCAGAGTTTTTATGGACAGCTTGGTGGTTTGGAGGAAGCCACTGAGCCAGGAGCACTGATTGGTTAGGTATAATACGAAATCACAGAGAACTGAAGCTGTCCTCTTGGGTTGAATTAGTTCCTAGGTGGGGGCCACAAGATCAGGTGAGTCTGTTCATCAGTCTGGGAGGTGCCAGCTAATCCATCAAATGCAGGGTCTGCAAAATATCTTAAGCAATGACCTTGGAGCAGTTTAGGGATTGTCAGAATCTTATAGATTCCAGCTGCATGACTCCTGAACCATGATTTCTAATCTTGTAACTAGTTTGTCAGTCCTATAAAGGCAGCCTAGTACCCAGGCAAGAAGAAAGTTTGTTTGAGAAAGAGCTGTTACTGTCTTTGTTTTAAACTATAAACTATAACCTTTGTTCTTGTTGGTTTCAAGAAACATCTTTATTTCTGCCTTCATTTCATTATTTATCCAGTCTACATTCAGGAGCCAGTTGTTCATTTTCTGTGAAGTTGTGTAGTTTTGAGTTAATTTCTTAATCCTGAGTTCTAATTTCATTGCACTGTGGTCTGAGAGACTATTATGATTTCCGTTCTTTTGCATTTGCTGAGGAGTAATTTACTTCCAATTATGTGGTCAGTTTTTGAGTAAGTGTGACGTGGTGCTGAGAAGAATGTATATTCTGTGGATTTGGGGTTAAGAGTTCTGTAAATGTCTATTAAGTTCACTTGGTCCAGATCTGCATTCATGTCCTGGATTTCCTTGTTGATTTTCTGTCTCGTTCATCTGTCTAATATTGACAGTGGAGTGTTAAAGTCTCCCACTATTATTGTGCAGGAGTCTAAATCTCTTTGCAGGCTGTTAAGGACTTGCTTTATGTATCTAGGTGCTCCTGTATTGGGTGCATATATATTTAGGATCATTAGCACTTCTTTTTGTATCAATTCCTTTACCATTACATAATGTTCTTGTTTCTTTTGATTTTTGTTGGTTAAAAGTCTGTTTTATCAGATATTAGAATTGCCACCCCTGCTTTTTTTTGCTCTCCATTTGCTTCATAAATCTTCTTCTATCCTTTATTTTGAGTCTATGTGTGTCTTTGCACATGAGTTGGATCTCCTGAACACAGCACACCAATGGTTCTTGGCTTTTTATCCAGTTTGCCAGTCTGTGTCTTTTGATTGGGGCATTCAGTTCATTTCCATTTAATGTTAATAGTGTTGTGTGTGAATTTGATCCTGCTATTTTATTACTTGTTGGTTGTAATAAAATGGCAGGATCAAATTTGCCCTTTGGTTGGCGTAATTTCTTCATTGCATCATTGGTCTTTACCATTTGGTTCTTTTTTTGCAGTAGCTGGTACTGGTTTGTCCTTTCTATATTTAGTGTTTCTTTTAGGAGCTCTTGCAGGGCAGGTCTGGTAGTGACAAAATCTCTCACCAATTGCTTGTATGTAAAGGATTTCATTTCTCCAGATGGGTTTCCAGCCGAATTCTACCAGACGTACAAAGAGGAGGTGGTACCATTCCTTCTGAAACTATTCCAAACAATATAAAAAGAAGGAATCCTCCCCAACTCATTTTATCAGACCAACATCATCCTAATACCAAAACCGGGCACAGACACAACTAAAAAAGAAAACTTCAGGCCACTATCCATGACGAATATCAATGCAAAAGTCTTCCATAAAATATTGGCAAACAGAATGCATCAGCAAATCAAAAAGCTTATTCATCATGATCAAGTAGGCTTCATCCCAGGGACGCAAGGCTGGTTCAACATACACAAGTCTATAAACATAATCCACCACATAAACAGAACCAAAGACAAAAACCACATGATTATTTCAATAGATGCAGAAGAGGCCTTCAACAAAAGTCAACAGCACTTTATGCTAAAAACCCTCAATAAATTAGGTATCAATGATACGTATCACAAAATAATAAAAGCTATTTACGACAAACCCCCAGCCAATATCATATTTAATGGGAAAAAACTGGAAGCATTCCCTTTGAAATCTGGCATAAGACAAGGATGCCCTCTCTCACCACTCCTATTCAATATAGTATTGGAAGTTCCAGCCAGAGCAACCAGGCAATAAAAAGAAATAAAGGGTATTCAATTAGAAAAAGAGGAAGCCAAATTGTCTCTATTTGTAGATGACAGGATTGTATATTTAGAAGACCCCATCTTCTCAGCCCAAAATATCCTGAAACTAATAAGCAACTTCAGCCAAGTCTCAGGATACAAAATCAATGTGAAGAAATCACAAGTATTTCTGTACACCAATAACAGACAGAGAGCCAAATCAAAAGTGAACTTCCATTCACAACTGTTACAAAGAGAATAAAATACCTATGAATACAACCAACAAAGGATGTAAAGGACCTCTTCAAGGAGAACTACAAACCACTGCTCAATGAAATGAGAGAGGACACAGACAGATGGAAAAAATCCCATGTTCATGGTTGGGAAGAATCAACATTGTGAAAATGGCCATACTGCCCAAAGTAATTTATAGATTCAATGCTATCCACATCAAGCTACCAATGACCTTCTTAACAAAACTGGAAAAAAAACCACTTCAAACTTCATATGGAACCAAAAGAAAGCCAGCATAGCCAAAAGAATCCTAAGCAAAAAGAACAAAGCTGGAAGCATCATGCTGCCTGACTTCAAACTATACTACAAGGCCACAGTAATCAAAACAGCATGGTACTGGTATCAAAACAGAGACAAAGACCAATGGAACAGAACAGAGGCCTCAGAAGCAACACTGCACATCTACAATCATCTGATCTTTGACAAACCTGAGAAAAACAAGCAATGGGGAAAAGATTTTCTGTTTAATAGATGGTGTTGGGAAAACTGGCTAGCCACGTGCAGAAAGTAGAAACTGGACCCCTTTCTGACACCTTACACTAAAATTGACTCTAGATGGATTAAAGATCTAAATGTAAGACCTAACACCATAAAAACCTTAGAAGAAAACCTAGAAAAAACCATTCGTGACACAGGCATAGGCAAGGACTTCATGGCTAAAACACCAAAAGCAATGGCAACAAAAGCCACAATAGACCAATGGGATCTAATTAAACTCCAGAGCTTCTGTACAGCAAAGGAAACAATCATTAGCGTGAGCTGGCAACCAACAGAATGGGAAAAAATTTTTGCAATGTACCCATCTGACCAAGGGCTAATATCCAGAATTTACAAAAACTAAAACAGATTTACAAGAAAAAAACAAACAAACCCATTCAAAAGTGGGCCAAGGATATGAACAGACACTTTACAAAAGAAGACATTGATGAGGCCAACAAACATATGAAAAAATGATCATCATTGCTGGTCATTAGAGAAATGCAAATCAAAACTACATTGAGATACCATCTCACACCAATTAGAATGGCGGTCATTAAAGAATCTGGAGACAACAGAAGCTGGAGAGGATGTGGAGAAACAGGAATACTTTTACGCATTGGTGGGAGTGTAAATTAGTTCAGCCATTGTGGAAGACAGTGTGGTGCTTCCTCAAGGACCTAGAAATAGAAATATCATTTGACCCAGCAATCCCATTACTGGGTGTATACAGAAAGAATTATATATTGTTCTATTATAAAGACACATGCACATGTATGTTCATTGTGGCACTGTTTACAATAGCAAAGACCTTGAACCAACTCAAATGCTCATTGATGATAGACTGGACAGGGAAAATGTGGCACATATACACCATGGAATACTACATAGCCTTAAAAAACGATGACTTTGTGTCCATCATAGGGACATGGATGAATCTGGAAACCATCATTCTCAGCAAACTGACACAAGAACAGAAAACCAAACACCCTATGTCATCACTCGTAGGCGGGTGTTGAACAATTAGAACACATGGACACAGGGAGGGGAACATCACACATGGCAGTCAGTGAGGGGGCATCTAGGGGAGGGACAGAGGGGTGTTGGGAGGGTGGAGAGGGATAATGAGGGGAGAAATACCAGAAATAGGTGATGGGGAAATGAAGGCAGCAAACCATCTTGCTATGTATGTACCTATGCAACAATCCTGCATGATCTGCACATGTACCCCAGAACCTAAAGTACAATTTAAAAAAAAAAAAGAAAGGAAAGGAAAGAGAGAGAAGAGAAGGGAAGGAAGGGAAGAAGGAAGAGGTCAGATTTTATTCAAACTACTGCAGTAGGGGAGAGAGACCTATAGAACTGAGCTGAACTCTGAATATAGCAAAAACAGCTGAGAATTTATAGCTCATAGTGGAGTGAGGGGTATAGTGGATAGAAAATTACAAAAAGGAAACATCAAGCATAAGGAGGATTCTTGCAAAACTAGCTTAACAAACTAAAGGCAGATTGAGGAGTTAAATATTAAGAGTGGGGGATGGGGAGAAACTTGATCAGATAGGAAGGGTGGGAAGATTTTTGCTAAAACTGGGCTCCACACACCATGGATACAGAAGACCTAAGTTGAGGTCTAGTTGGGAAGAGGGCTCAGAGGAGCCTGACTAAGTTTGGTCATGGAGAAAGTCTTTGTTATTAAGGACATTCATTCCTCCTAGATTCTTTCATCAGGATGATTCTCTCATCCTATTCTGATGACAAAATCCAGAAGGAATGAGTGTCCTTAATAACAAAGGGGTGGGGGGAGGTGTCCGTGGATAGAAAATTCTAAGAGGAAACATCAGTAGTAAGGTATTTATCAGTCTTACTTTTTAATATTGTGCATGTTCCTTCTGTACCGTGTTTTTATGTGTATTTAGTAAGAAAGTGAACAAATAATCCACTGGGAGCAGCTAATCAGAGAACCTTTTCCTATAAAACTATTAGTTTTGCTAGAAAGCAACAAACGAGCACTTAGCACCATATTTCTTTCATGGGGATTTAAAATTAGCCCTTCTGATAACTTTATCTTTTTTCTATTCTTTATGCTTTCCTATTATTTATCAAATAAATAAATCCTTTACCTTTAAAAATACTTCCTCAAGTCACTTTTAGATTTTTAAAGAAATAGTTAATGTAACTTAAAATTATAAATAAAATACATGATTGGTATGAATAGTATAGATAGAATAAATTGAGACTGATAATTGACAAAAATTATATATATATATATGTACTGTATTTGACAAAAAACTAACAAGAATGGAGGAAAAAACCCTAAATCCATAAAAGAGTTAAACACATTCAAATCCTGATAGTTTGGTGTCAATGTTGATACTAAATGTTTTCTGAAAGTCATTTAAAAAAAAGGAAACCCAGTCAGTTATATGATTCAAGAGTTCCTATATGATAAAAACAAAACAACTTATCAGGAAACAAATAGCTATTGTGGGGGAATAAGACTAGATAGGAATTTCTCCTGGGGACTTGCTTTCAGATCATTAAAACAAAATCAAATGGAAGATCCATTCGTATAGTTGGTATCTATTAAGATCATTTGTTTGGTTGACACTTTTCTTAGAGAAACACAATCAAGAAGCTCTAAATTGGCCAGGCACGGTGGCTCACTCCAATAATCCCAGCACTTTGGGAGGCCAAAGCAGGCGAATCACAGGTCAAGAGATTGAGGCCATCCTGACCAATATGGTGAAACTCTGTCTCTACTAAAAATACAAAAATTAGCTGGGTGTGGTGGCACACACCTGTAATCCCTCAGCTACTCAGGAGGCTGAGGCAGGAGAATAGCTTGAATCTGGGAGGCGAAGGTTGCAGTGAGCCGACATTGTGCCACTGCACTATAGCCTGGTGACAAAGCAAGACTCTATTTAAAAAAAAAAGAAAAAAAAAAGCTCTAAATCATCCCACCTGCTGAGTCATCCAATATGGAACACTCAGGGCACCTCATGTAAGCTTTCATCACTGCTTCAATACATCCCCCATGTTCTCCGTAATCATATTCAAGTACTTTTTACACTTCTTTGGATCCGAATAATTAAATAATTTCTGCTGGCAGACATGCTTATTAAGGAACGAGAAATATCCCTAATATTTGTTAAGAGAACAGTCGTCCTTTTATTAATTCTCAGCGTAGCCTGCTATGCCTTGTAACACTTCTCCATGTCTATGAGCATATTTTCTTTCCATTCAAATATCTACGCTCCAAGAATATAACTGATATTATTTGGGGCTTAACAATGTTTGGGAATTTAATCAATATCATTTTTATAGCAATATAATGACAGATCTCACTGACTTATTTTTTGTTTTTTGAGACAGTCTCACCCTGTCTCTCAGGCTGGAGTGCAGTGGCACAATCTTGGCTCACTGCAACCTCCACCTCCTGGGTTCAAGCAATTTTCTTACCTCCTGAGTAGCTTGATTAGAGGCATGTACCACCATGCCCAGCTAATTTTTGTATTTTTAGTAGAGATGGGGTTTCGTCAAGACTTGTCTTGAACTCCTAACCTCTGGTGATCTACCTGCTGCGGCCTCCCAAAGTGCTGGGATTACAGGTGTGAGTCACTGTGCCTGGCCGTCACTTAAATTTTTAATATAGTATTAATTTAATTAATAGGACATTTTCAGTTGCAAATGAAAGAAATAAAACTCAAATTGGCTTAAACAAAAATTGAGAATCTATTAGGCCACGTAATTCCAGAAAAAGTACTTGCCTCCAGCATCTCTAAATCTATGAACCCCAAAAACTTACTAGAAATTGGTCTATCACCATAACTTGGCAATGCTTTCCTCTTTGTTAGAGCTATCCTCAAGCAAGCTCTCTATTTGGGGTGGCAGTTGCTAGCATCTCCAACCTAAAGCTCGTATTTATTAACATTTCCATCAAAAGTAGTCTCTCTCTTCCCAATAGTTCTTGAACAATCTTTGGAAGGAAGAAGCCTTAGTTTCCAGAGGAATATCGGAGAGTCTATTCTACAGAAGTTCACACTCACATGCAGAAAGTAGCTCACACAACAAAATATGTTTTTTGTAGCGTTGTTTAAAATGGAAAAATGTAAGCAATCAATAAAAGAATGGTTAAATAAATTCTGATATTCCATCCTATAAGATGCAATGCCTCAATTTATTTAACAGACTTCAAACTAGTCTCTTTGATTGTCCTCTGGCCCCTCCCAACTCATCCTTCACACCGCAACATCAGTGAGATTTGTTATAATAAAAAGTATTTATGGGCTGGGCGTGGTGGCTCACGCCTGTAATCCCAGCACTTTGGGAGGCCAAGGCAGGTGGATTGCGAGGTCAGGAGTTCGAGACCAGCCTGGCCAACATGGTGAAACCCTGTCTCCACTAAAAATACAAAAATTAGCCAGGTGTGGTGGCGGGCGCCTGTAATCTCAGCTACTAGGGAGACTGAGGCAGGAGAATTGCTTGAACTTGGGAGGCGGAGGTTGCCGTGAGATGAAATCGTACCACTACACTTTAGCCTGGGCAACAGAGCAAGAATCCTTCTCAAAAAAAAAAAAAATTAGTTGTGTTATTCTCTGCTTTAAATCCTTCAATTGTTTCCCATTGGTCTTTGAAAAACACCAAGATTCTGCACAGATCCTTAGGGCAATGTCTAATCTCCATCCTGAGCTTCTCCTTGGGCAGACCTCCCCCGTCTCCTTCCCTTTCTCCATGCACCCCCCCACCCCCTTTGGCTTTATTTGTTGGACCTGTTATGCTCCCAGTGGCCACAGGGACTTTGTCTGTGTTGTTTCCGCTGTCCACGAAGTTCTCAACTCTACTCCTCTCTTTGGTTTCTTAACTTCTGTTCACCTTTCAGCTCTCAGGTGAAGCCTCATTTCCTCAGAGAAGCAGTTATTTAAACGCCAGTCCAAAATCATACAAACGTTCCTTTTTTCAGAGAAATTATCTCAGCTTGTAGTTATACATGCGTAAGTGGGATCATTTGATGAAAGCCTATCTCACAATGCCATGAGAGCAGGGGCCATGTAGGCTTTTACTTATCCCTGTGACTGGTATACAGTGGACGCACACTATATAATTGTTACATGAATAAACGGATGAATGAATTTAACTACTATCTACTGCATTACTTGTAAGAAGCAAAATGATGCAATGATTTAAAAGAAAGACTTTTTGTTACTAATGAACCAAGAGACTCAATGTATTTGGACTAGACAAATTTGTATGGTGACAGATTAGTGCAAGGCAAAAATGAATAAACACTATATAAAAGGTTCAAACATTGGAGAGAAATACTTATGAAGATACAAGAGATAACAGTATGTCTAAAAAATAAAAAGAACTACCCTGTAATTCAAAGCACTTTAGATCTAATCCTCAAATTTGTATGAACAAAAGTGTCTCACTTTGTTAAAACACAGTGTTGTGTATGACTTCCATTTGCCCTCTCATATATTTGTTTTTGTTTTGAGACAGGGTCTTGCTCTATTACCCAGGCTGGAGTGTAGTGGTGTGATCACAGTTCACTGCAGCCTCAACCTCCTGGGCTCAAGTGATCCTCCCATCTTAGCCTCCTGAGTAGCTGGAACTACAGGCACATCCTACCACACCCAGCTATTGTTCATAGAAATGATGTCTCACTGTGTTGCTCAGGCTGGTATCAAACTCCTGGGCTCAAGCGATCCTCTCATTGCAGCTTCCTGAAGTACTGGGATTACAAGCATTTTTTTTGTCTTTCACCATCTTGCTCTATAATTTAGTTGGCTGATTACTCTGGACTGCATCACTGTGCTTCCTGAACCCCCTAGCTACCAATTCAGTCTGGTTTGTGAAAGCAGTTGTCATAGATTGAAGGGAGATAGAGGATGGTCAGGTCTTTTTTCTCCTGACTTCATCCCTGATGAATATATATAGACGAGCTGCATTCCCAGACTAAAGTCACAGTGCCATCAGACAGCCCTCTCTGGGTTCACTCCTTGCTCCTTCAAGTGAGAGGGTACAGATTGCCTTGACTGACACCTGAGTAACAGCACTTGGCTACTGCACCATGTTTTGTGGATTCCTCTCATTGTGACCATGCCGTCGTAAACTGGGTGCTTATTAAACTCTCCTTAAATTACCTAAATTGGATGTACCATGTGTTTCCTATCAGGACTCTGACTGCATACTCATATCATCTTTAAAATGGGGATAATATCTGCTCTGCCCAGCTCCTAGGATTGTCAGGAGAAAATTACACAATATATTTTTCAGTGCAATTTGAGAAGTGCACTAAATGAAGTCCTATATAAAGACAACGACTGTTATTGTACAGAACATTATGCCTGGCACATGGTCAGCTTCAATTTGCTGATGTAAAGTCTTCAATTTACTGAATGTATTACAGATTAAAGCATCTTTGGTGAGCAAAGGTGGTCTCATGAATAGTATTAGTAGACTGGCCTTTAAGTGTTTTGTAGGAGCACCAAAAATCTCCCAATCCACTAGTCAACCTCCAGTTTCTGAAATTCTCAGCAGAAATAATAACCTCCAATTATTAAGGTCCCAGGACTATACCAGACACCATGTGCACACTTTATATGCAGCACCTCCTTCAAACATGACAACCCCATTTCACAGATGAGGAAACTGATATTCAGAAAAATTTAACGACCTACTGCTAAGAAGTAGAAAGAGGTTAAAACAAAGGTCTACACAGTTTCACAGCTTTTATTCTGCTTACTTCTCATACTACCATTTTGGGATAATGTTTCCAAGTTAGAATTATCCTGTTATCTGAACAGGGTGCATTCATTTTACACATGAGCAGAGGTTAATTTAATAAATGAGTATCTCAAGGCAGGTGTTCTTTTCTGAGTTCTTAAGGCATATTAGGAGGAAATATCAAACTCAAGGTATAGATCCTGGTTTCCGTGAGCAAACAAGATTTCTACTTTGCAGTGCCTCCAAAGGGTATAGCTGGAAGAATATAGGCACGAGTTTTGCCACTGGTATTTCAAAGCCAGTCCTGCTTTTAGTTATACATGCACCTTTTTATATCTTAGGTAGAGCTTTGCATCTTAACGAGATTATGGTCTTAATGTATTTCATGTGCACTACATTTTCTCAACGCTTTTGAAGTTCTAAAATAGTACAAGAGAAAGTTAAAAATTCTTATCATTGCTGCATCCTTCAAATTCAAACCAAATATTAATAGTAGAAGCTCTAAGCATTTATAATAGCCACAGAATAAAATCACGTATCTCTTTCTAGATGACAGAGCCATAAAAAATTAAGAAACATGTCAGAAACATTAGGAAAAATAAAAGCTGCTTAGAAATGTAGTGAACAGAGACAAGTACTGTCTAAGCCTCAATTCTATATCCCTTTTTGCTTTTACGTAATGAAATAAATGGTACCTGTGAATTGCTGGAAAAGTTTTGCCCATAACACTTTGCAATTATCTCCTCTTCTCTGTTCATGTAATATAATTAATACAATTACTATGGCACTAATGATTAGTGCATGATTAGTCATGTTTTAGGGGAAACAGAACTTTTCAGGTCTCTGCAGTAGAGATATTTTAATTTGACTCGAAAGACTAATTTTCTTTAAACCTTTAAGTAATGGAAAACAATTTTTTTGTCTTTTTGCTTTTTTCCTTTTTGTGGAGAACGGGGTCTCGCTACATTGATCAGGCAGATCTCAAACTCCTGGGCTTAAGCTATCCTCCTGCCCCTACCTCCCTAAGAGCTGGGATTACAGGCATGAGCCACAGTGCCTGGCGGAAAACAATTTTTAGAAAAATCTTCCCATTTCCTGTGTTTATGCATCAATTTTAAGTGGTCAATTGTTTACTATTGTGAAAATTACTATAAATTCAAATTTGCTTAATATAAAAAGATTGATCTGAATTAGCAGCAAGATGCAAACAACAAAAAATATGTTTTGCCCTAGAAGTCAAAATACCTGGGTTTACTTCAGACTGCCCCTTCCTATACACAGACTTACAAGTTAACCTCTGTTTTCTTATCTGTAAGACAATCTTACAGCTGTGAATGAAGTGAGTGACACTTGAAAACTGTGAAACACAATATAAAAATTCATCATGTTCTTATTATAAAATATGTATATTTTCTGAAAGTTCTGAGTGTTTTTCAGCTAATTACTTATTGTTCTTTTAAATACACAGTCAATAAATAATGGAATCAGAATCTGAAGCCATGATTAACATAGAAAATCATGCTCTGTACTCTGTACTGCTTTTATGAAGACCACAGAAAAATTAGTTGTTCTTAACCTCCTTTGCATAAAATGAAAATAACATCTAGTTCACAAAGTTAGGCAGTGACCTGGCATGGTGGCTCATGCCTGTAATCCCAGCGCTTTGGGAGGCTGAGGCGGGTGGATCACAAGGTCAGTAGTTCAAGACCAGCATGGCCAAGATGGTGAAACCCCATCTCTACTAAAAATACCAAAAAAAAAAAAAAAAAAAAATTAGCAGAACATGGTGGTGAGTGCCTATAATCCAAGATATTTAGGCAGCTGAGACAGAGAATTAGTTGAACCCAGGAGGCGGAATTTGTGCCGCTGAACTCTAGCCTAGACAGCAGAGTGAGACTCTGTCTCCAAACAAAAACAAAAAAACGAGCAAAGCAGAGGTCTAACACATGGTAGATGCTCACTGTTGGTTGAATCTAAAATTTAGACTATGGCAGATTATATTTAAAAAGATAACTTGCCAATCGACATTCCATCCCACATGCCCTCATTACAAACTGACATTGACATAAGTTGACCTGGCAGGGATCTATTTCTTTCCTTCTGATAATGGTAGAAACGAACAGCAAGCAGCAGATGTGGTTTGTGTGATTCTATGGTTAGCTTGTTAGGCAATGTGGCTTCTGCCAGGTTCACTCTCTCAGACTACTCTCTTTGGGGGAAGCCAGCATTCGTTCCATGAGGACAGTCAGGCAACTATGAGAAGAACTGAGGATCCTAGTCCATGGCAAACTTCAGAGTAACAACCACGTGAGTGAGCAATCTTGAAAGAGGATATTCCAGCCTCAGTCAGGCCTTTGGATAACTGCAGCCCCAGCCAACATATGGCTGTGATTGCATAAGGGACTGTTTCCAAGAGGGCTTCCCAGACAAAGTGTCTCCAAAACCCTAACCAACAGAAGCTAAGTGCAATAAAAATATTATTAAGCCACTAAACTTTGGAGGAAATCTGTCACAAAAATAGCAAATAGATAAACAAAAACCAGAACCGTTGTTCAAGTTCTTAATTAACCTCTATATGGAAATTGTAAAGTTAATACCTATCCAGATTCCAAGAGCAATGTAGGGCAAGTTAAATTCCTTAAAAATCCTTATTTCTCACTCTATATGCTCAAATATAAAGTGAGATTTTTATTCCTTTAAGTTAACCCTCTAAAAATAGGGAGTCAATTTATATATACATTTTAATAAAGTCTTTCAGATGTTTTAGGCACTAGGTACTTCTATAGAGATTTAGTATAATTGTTTCACGACATTGGAAGTGGGAAAATGTCCAAGGCTTCTATATTAGTAGTTTTATGTAATATGCTATTTGAAATATGCATGTATTATCAATATTAATGAATTATTTTATGTAGATATTTGACTACGTCACTATATTCCTTAAGTTTACATATTAAAATCAAAAACATTTTTGAGGTCTTTCTATTAATATATAAGGAATGGCTTTATTATTGAGCATATATATATATATATAGTATTTCAGGTTAGTGAATAAACCAACTAGTCTCATTAAGATTTAATCTTTGAAAGACATTATTAAGAAAAACAAAAGCAAGTCACAATCTGGAAGATTTTGAAGAAGTACAACTTGTATCAGAAGAAAATATTTACAATACATACATCTGACAAAGGATTTATATCAACCTATTTAAAGAAGTTTTACAACTCAAATAATGAAAAGAAAAACAGCCAATTAATAGGAGTAAAAGGTGTTAACAGACACTTTACAAAAAACTGTACAAATGGCAAATAAATACATAAAATGAAGATGATTATTAATTAGGGTAATAAAAATTACAGCTACAATGAAGTAACACTACAATACACACCACTAGAATGGCTAAAGGTTAAGTTTGATAATACTAAGGATTAGCAAACATGTGGAGAAACTGGAACTCTCTCACATTGCTCTTGAGACCACAAAATGAAAAGGTCACCTTAAAGAATTCTTTGATAGTTTCTTATGAAGTTAAATATATACTTAGTATATGACACAGTAATTATGCTTTTATTAAAACACAAAAATAAAAACACATATCCACAGAAAGTTCTACATAAAATATTCTTAGCTTTATATTTCTGTGTATAAAATATTTATCACTTTATTTCTACAATAATGACCCTAAACTGGAAAAAATAAAAATAAAGAATAAGATGGATATATCCATCTAATGCATATGTCTACTCATCAATAAAAAGGAATAAATAACTAAAATACACACATGAATTAACGTCAAAAACACTCAAGAAAACAAAGGCCGGCAAAGTGAGTGTGTACTGTATGACTCCATTTAGTTAAATTCTACAAGTGACAAATTAATCTAGAGTGATCAGAGGATTGTGTAAGCCCTGGCATGTGGTGGTGGTAGGGTGTGTGCATGTATGTGTGTGAAGTGGGTGTTGGTGGGGGCGTGGGGAGCTATTTTGACTGAGAACAGGAATAAGAGAGATTTGAGGAATAATAGCAATTTTCTATAGTTTGTTTGGATGGTTATCCATGACATACATTTGTTAGAACTCATTTGTCTATTTTATGTAAGTTAGATCTGAAAAGTTATTTTAAAAGGGAAATTTTTTAAAAATTAGGAGATATATTGACACTCACTGACACCAAATTTGACTTCGTTGGTGTGGCCTCAATCTGACCATATTCCAGTCTACATATGAACTATGTTTTTTGTTTTTTTTTTAAATGTATGGGGGAATACATTTCCAAATGGAATAAAACTTTTTCTCCAGAATGAAAGAAGTTACTTGGGTACCAAAATATCAATTTAAACAATTACAATAAAAATCTGAAACAATATAAATGCAAAAAGGACTAGCAAATGCAGGGACACAGTACAATTTGTTTATTTGGAGATTGGGTCATGGGACTGGATTTCTCTATCAACTCCCTTCAGTTTCTAAGGAAATTGGAGAAGAATCCCCTTGTACTCCTGGCAGGGGGAGGGAAAAATAAACCATTTGGAAATATACCAAAGCATTCTGTTCTTAACAAGGTCTGCCCTTAGGAGACAATTTAGCCAGAGGCGAATCTATTGGGGTTTTATCAGCCCCTAACTGACCTGGGAGACAGGAAATACACAGTGGCAGCTTGCTGTAGTTTTCCATGCGGATGAAGTAAAAGACACAACTTTAGCCCACTCTAGCCATCCTGCCTCCCCTAAGTGGGGTGTGGGGGATGAGAGGATTTGAGATGCACACTGAATTCACAGTTCAGAGGTGCACACACACTAAAAGAGTGAGACCTAAACATAGGACTACAGAATGCTTCCTGTCTCTGACCTTACCACCACAACACTAAAGGCTTATTACAGCACTCCCTTTTATCAGTATACCATGTCTTATTATCAAGAAAAAATTACAAGACATTCTGAAAGGCCGAAAACAGTTTGAGGACAGAGAGAGCTAGTATCAGAAGCAGAGTTGGCAGAGGATGCTGAAATTATCAGACTTAAAATTAAGACAACTATGAATAATATAAGTGCTTTAGTGGATAAAGTAGACAGAATGTGAAAACAAATGGGCAATGTAAGTAAGTGAGGAGATAGAAATTTTAAGAAAGTAGCAAAAATAAATGCTAGAGATAAAAAACATGAAGACATAAAAAATGTAAACATATGAATGAGGAGTAAGGAGACTGAATCAGTAATCAAAAACCTCTCAACGAAGAAAGGCCCAGAACCAGATGGCTTCCTAATGAATTCTACCAAACATTTATAGAAGAATTAATGCCACACTTTCTCAAACTCTTCTAAATGACTGAAGAGGTGGGACACTTCCATACTTATTTTATGAGACCAGTTTTACTCTGCTACCAAAGCCAGACAAGAACACTACAAGAAAATTACAAGCCAACATCCCTGATGAACACAGATACAAAAATCCTCAACATTAACAAATCAAATGTCATTGAATATTAAAAGAGTCATACACCACAATTAAGTGAGATTCTTGCTTGGAATGCAAGGATAGTTCAGCATAAATAAATGTGATAATGTAATCTCAAATAAACATAGAAAAAGCATTTGAGCAAAATTCAATACTTTCATAATAAAATGGCTCAACACAATAGGTAGAGAAGAAATGTACCTCAACCTAATAAGGGCCATATATGGCAAACCCATAGCTAACATAATACTTAGTGGTAAAAAACTGAAATCTTTTCCTGTAAGATCAGGAGCAAGACAGAGTTGCCCACTCTTACCAGCTCTACTCAACATACTGAAAGTTCTCACCAGAGAAAGCAGTCAAGAAAAAAAAAAAAAGGAATTCACTGGCACACATACTGCCATATAAGTACCATGGGCTAACCGATTGTGCCACTGGAGCACTCAAAAAATGGAATTCAAATCAGAAAGGAACAAGCAAAGTTATTTCTGTTTGTAAATGACATAATCCTATATATAGGAGACTCTAAAGAGTTTGCCAAGTACTGTTAAGGCTAATACATGACTTCAGTAAAGTTGCAAGATATACAACCAATATATAAAAATCAGATGTGTTTCTATACACTTACAAAGATACATCTGTAAAGGAAATTATAAAAATAATGCCATTTACAAGAGCATTTGAAAGAATAACAAAAATAAATTTAACCAGGGAAGTGAAAGACTTGTACAATGAAAATTAGAGAACATTAATGAAAGAAATTGAAGACACAAATAAATGGAAAGATATATGTGTTCATGGATTGGAAGAATTAATATAGGTAAAATATTCATACTACTCAAAGTGATCTATAGAGACAATGGTATCCTTGTCAAATTCCAACGACTTAAAAATATAATTAAAAAAATAAAATAAAAATTCTAAAATTCACAGGGAACCACAATAGACCAAGAATAGCCAAAGAGATCTTGAGAAAAAAACAAATCTGGAGGCATCACACATCCTAATTTCAAAATATACCACAAAGCCACAACAATAAAAACAATGTGGTTCTGGCACAAAGACTGATACATAGACTAGTGGAATAAAATAAAGAGCCCAGAAATAAGCTTAGACATTTATCATTTCATCTTCAACAAAAGATTACAATAATTACAATGGGGAAAGGATAGTTTCTTTAGCAAATGGTGTACAAAAATCTGGATAACCAGATGCAAAAAGAATAAAATTGAATCCCTATCTCATACTATATGCAAAAATCAACTGACAATGGAATAAAGACTTAAATGTAAGACTTGAAACTGTAAAACAAAGAAAATGGGAAAAGCTTCTTGACATTAATCCCACCAATGATTTTTTTGAATATGACAACAGAGCACAGGCAACAAAAGCAAAAATAGACAAGTGGGACTGTTAGCAGTGATAATTATCCATATGAGTCTGCAGCAACTTCAATTATTGCCTCCTCAGAAGAAAGAATTCGACTGAGGGCATCAGACATAAGGTGAGACCAAGGCAAATTTTAGAACAGAAGTGAAAGTTTATTAATAAGCTTTAGAGCAGGAATGAAAGGAAGGAAAGTACATTTGGAAGAAAGCCAATCAGGTGACTTGAGAGACTGAGTGTGTGGCTTGACCTGTTGACTGGGGGTTTTATAAATTGGCATACTTCCGGTGTCTGGCCTTAGTTCTCTCCACTCCTGAGATCTTACTGGGATGCTGCTTATCACCAGTTTCAGGTGTTTTCTATTAGGACACTGCCTTTCCCTGGTGCCAGTTGTTACTATTTATTATTCTAGAGAGACAATTAACAGCTGCTTGACCATCACCTGACGGCTGACGGACACTCCTAGTGTGTGTGGGGGGAGCCCTCTCCTGCCCTGCTCATACCTGACCAGCTACCTACTATAACAGGACTACATTAAACTAACAAACAAAAAACAAAAAAACAAACTTCTGCATTGTTAGGCAATATTCAACAGAATGACAAGATAACCTATAGAATGAAATATTTGTAAACTATCTCATAAGGGGTTAATTTCCAAAGTATGTAAGAGCCTCTTACAACTCAATGGCAAAATAACAAAAACACCAAACAACAGAAAGGAACAAAAGTTAATTGAAAATAGGTAAAAGATGTAAACATTTCTTCAGTGTAGACACACAAATGGCAAACAGGGATATACAATATGTTAAATATCACTAACTATCAGGAAAATACAAAACACAGCTACAATTACCTTTTACCTCACACCTGCTAGGATGGCTTATGTATTTTAAAGATAAGTGTTGGCAAAGATGTAGAAAATTTGGAACCTCTGTACAATGTTGGTGGGAAGGTGTGATGGTGTAGTATCTATGGCATACAGTACGGATGTTCCTCAAAAGGTAACAATAAAATAGGACTACCATATTATCTAGCAATAACACTTCTGAGTATATGTCCAAAAGAATTAAAATCGGGATCTTGGAGAGATATCTTCACCCATGTTCATTACAACAGTATGCACGTAGCTAAGATATGGAAACAACCCAAGTGTCCATTAATAGAGGAATGGGGAAATAACATATGGTATACACATAAAATGCAGTATTTGTTATCAGTGTTGAAAAAGAAAGAAATCCTGTCCTTTGTGACAAGGTGTATGAACCTGGAGGACATTATGTTTAGTAAAATAAGCCAGTCACAGAAGGACAGACTTCCACTTACATGAAGTATCTGTAACAGTCAAATTCATGGAAGCAAAGAATACCATAATGGGGCTTGGGGAAACTGGGGAATTGTTTAATGGGCATAAAGTTTCACTTATGCCAGATGAAAAAGTTCTAGAAGTCAGTTGTCCAATGTGAGCCTATAGTTAACAATATGGTATTTTGCACTTCAAAATTTGTTAAGAGGGTAGATTTTCACAGAAAAACAAGTACAAAAACAAAGGAATACAAAGAAACTGAGAGATTGGGGACATGACTGTGACCTTGTGATGATGGGACTACAAATGTTTGACATCGGAACTCATCAAATGCACACTTTAAATATATGCAGCTCCCTGTATATCAATTATACCTAAATAAATCTGTTTAAAATAAAGAAATATATTTTCCTATTTTATTTGATCTTTTATTTTCATTTTATTATTTTTTTAGAAACAGAGTCTTAATCTGTCGCACAGGCTAGAGGGCAATGGCACACTCATGGCTCACTGCAGCCTTGAACTCCTGGGCTCAAGCAATTCTCCCACCTTGACCTCCCAAAGGATTGGGATTATAGGCATGAGCTACCACACTTAGCCCATGTTTTCTATTTTAACTGTGAATTTAACACAGGATACATTGATTATATTTGTGGTAGGGTCTAAATCATCAGGCCTCTTGGAATAACCCCCATTTTTCACAGGTATGGTTAACTAGTGCAGAAATTTCTAGCCATGAGATCAAGGCCAGGAGAGATTTGTTAATAAAAGGTAGAGAGTAATATAATCTTTGGCTCTGGTCCACTGGTCCCCAGCATGCTGGCTCTCTAGCTTCATGCCCTGATGGCTCAGACTTAGCTACACTCTGAACTTACACACAAACGTGTGTTTCCCAAGGCCTTCCCACAGTGTTGGAAGGAAAGGTTTTTCAGGCAACATACATACTCTACTTGAAAAACCGTATCTCTGGCCCTCTGTATCTTCTTGTACCCCACTGAAAAAATTTCTTTCTCTCTCGGTCCAGATATCTTCCCTTAATTTTCATCATTGGATTATGGCATATCTTTCAGGAGGAAATTTTACTTTGCTGCATATCCATCTGTTCTCTGTTAATACAAAACAATTTGCCAGAGCATTCTTAAGGGGAAAAAATAATCACACAACTGTGGAGGTTGGTAACACAACAGATTTATAGTTTCCAACTTCAACTCGGCCCTGGATTCTGCTTTGTAATGTTTTCCACTGTTTCCTTTTAACATTTCTCACTGCAAACAGAAAACTTGACTACTTCATTTAATCCCCCATCCCCTTGCTTGCAGGACATGACCTTTCATTGTAATCATGCTTTTCCTTTGCCTACCTAGGCAAAGCTTACTCATCCCTAAAGAGATGTCAGTTTTTATCTCTTGTTCTGAGGATTCTTTCTGACCTTCACAAACAGTTGAGCACTTCCACCCCTATGCAAATAGCACATTTTAAAGACCTTTGTTATATACGATGCTATCACTGATAAACTTATTTTGCACGTCTGCCCATTCCTTAATGCCAGCAATTGTGGAGGTCACTAATGATTTTTTATTCAACTTTTCATCCATAAGGCTGATCATGGTAGTTATGGGTCTGCTGCAGGGGGCCAGATGTCATTTGTGTTTGACCAGAAATTTTCATCTCAGAAACCACATTTATTCCGTTTCCTATTAGTTTTGTGAGTTATTTTTCAACATGTCCTATTTTTTCCTCCCTCTCTCTAGACATAGTCCAGATTTTGTTAGTTATGCCCTATTTTGAGACTGATAAACAAATACTAGGCGGGGAATTAAAAACCCTCCACATTGTTCTAGAGTTGCTGAGGTACATGACATACTCCTGAGACAGCCAGTGACCACCTTCTCTGACTGTATAAAGTATGAACCCTGGATGTGAAAAATGAAGACTTTCCTAGAAGTCTTTCCTTGGTGTCTCCAGACACCAAGAAGGGTTTATGGAGCTCCATTTACCTTAGACTCACTTCATCAAAATAAGGGTTAAGGTCAACCTCTGACTTGTCTTTCACTTGGGATAAGCCCCCTCTACCCGCTTTAGGAGGGTCAAGAGTGAACCTGTGGAAGGATGTGCACTTCTAATAATGATGAGTAGATATTTCAAACCTACTCATCTGCTAAGGTCAACTAGAAAAATTGAGTAAGAATGGACACACACTGGGAGCTAAGAAGAAATTGAAAACTGATTGGCCGAATCCAGAAGATGGAGATTGAACGAATAAAATTTTGAATTTAAAGATGCTGTTCCCCTGGGCGCACTTCCTGATTCCCAAAGAGGCTGAACTTATGACAGACTTACGAAACCCACTAGGCAGAAAAATTTAGGAGACAGCACCCTAAAAGTGAGGTTGATCTTGACATTCAAAAGAAGGGTGCATAATCCAACTCCCTTTAAATTGATCAAATCAAATCCTACAAAGAGATTTCAAGAAAAGATAATTACAGAGCAACAGCTCTCATGATCGTAGATGCGGAAATATTAGCAAACCAAATCCATACACACACATATGTATCCACGTGTGTCTGTACTATGTATGCACTGAACCTGTGCTTGTGTATGTGCAAATAAACAGGCTGATTCTAAAATGCAGTGAACATGCAAAGGTCCAACATTATAAGACACTAGGCAACTTTTTTTTTCTTTAAAAAATTTTTTAACATTTCCACCTAATGTTTTGGTGGGAATTTTTATTTATTTAATAAATTAACAAATAAAATTGTATGTATTTATCATATACAACATGTAGTTTTGAAATATAAATACATTGTGGCATGGGAAAATTAAGTGAATTAACAGATGCATTACTGGCTAGATGCAGTGGCTCGCACCCGTAATCCCAGCACTTTGGGAAGCCTAGGTGGGTAGATCACTTGAGCCCAGGAGTTTGTGACCAGCTTGTGCAACAAGGCAAAACTCTATCTCTCCAAAAAATATAAAAATCAGCCAGGTGTGGTGGCAGGTGCCTGCAGTCCCAGTTACTTGGGAGGCTGCGGTGGGAGGCCTGGGGGCATCGAGGCTGCAGTGAGCTGTGATCAAACCACTGCACTCCAGCCTGGGTGACAGAGGTAGACCCTGTCACAAAACCAACCAACCACCAATAAACCAAAACCAGATGCATTATGACACTTTTACTGTGTATGTTGAGGGCACTTAAAATCTATCGTCTTAGCAAATTTTACAAATACATTGTTATTAACTGTAGTCATCATACTGTACACTGGAGCTCTTGAACATATTTCTTCCAACTAATATTTCTTATCCTTTGGCCACCTCCCTTACTACCCTGCCACCCAATCTGCCAGTCCCCATTCTTGAAGAACAAAAAGTAATCTCTCTAGTCGATAAGAAGACCTGCTATAAAGCGATAGAAATGGATACTATGTGGTATTGGGTTGAAGGGGGAAAAAAAGCCACAGCAATGGAATAGACTAGGATACAACAGAATAAAGCAGTAGAAGAGTTGAGAACTTTGTTCACTTACTACCTCATATCATAAAGTCACACAAGAATAGTAGTAACATGAAACTAATTTAGTCAGTACATAAAAAACCATAGTGCCTGTAAACTTTTCACTGATTATAATTCATTTAGCAAGATTTAGAGAAGAGTTATTTTGGGCAGAGGGGGGATATCAGAATATCAGAAATATGGGTAAAGAAAATAATCTAGAGACAATTAAAGTGCAATGTAGTTTGGACCACAAGACCAGAAAGGAACAATAAGTATTATTAGCAGATTTTGACGCTCCCAGAAAAAAACATGACAGTGATTTTTAAAAAGATAATGATTAAAATTTGAGATACATTCAGAAAATAATTAATATGTTTCATTTTAAGAAAAAATAAAATCAAACTAGTTTTTTTTTTTTTTTTTTTAAATGGAGTCCTTCTCTATTGCCCAGGCTGGAGTGCAATGGTGTGATCTCGGCTCACTGCAACCTCTGACACCAGAGTTCAAGTGATTCTCTTGCCTCAGCCTCATGAGTAGCTGGAATTACAGGTGACCACCAAAGATCTTGGCTAATTTTTCTGTATTTTTAGTAGAGACAGGGTTTCTCCATGTTGGCTAGGCTGGTCTCGAAATCCTGACCTCAGGTGATCCGCCTGCCTCGGTCTCCCAAAGTGCTGGCATTACAGGTGTGACCCACTATGCCCAGCCTAAATTGAATTTTTTGACAAGATGACTAGGCACGTGTCATTCTATACCATATATGCTACATTATGTCCATGATTCAGGGTCTTAGATGATGTGCGGACCTCATTTTCTTTCTCTTTCAGCTCTGTTTCATTCATGCATGCATGGAATGAAGAGGCACCTTTACCATTCAGTACCTGTTATATTTTTTTCCCACACTGTCCCATTAGTGCACAAAACAAAGTAATTCCCTTTTGTGTGAGGCTTTCATTCTAGTTGAGAAATAGAGACAACAAATAGGTATATGAAATAAATGTTACAGTATGTTAGATGGCAATAAGTGGTACAAGAGGTAGAACAGGGCAAAGTGGACTGGACTAGAAGTGCAGGTTACTGTTTTAAGTAAGATGGGGCTGCCTTTTTGAGCAAAGACTTGCATGAGTGAAGAAGTTGGTAAATGAAGGTGTCTGAAGGAGTGTTGCAGCAAAAGAGAGTTACTACCGTAAGGGCCCAGAGGTAGTGTCTCTTGTGTTCTTGGCAAAATAAACTCAGAATAGTCGAAATTCTGTTAGAAAGGTGATGAAGTCGAATGTGGTGGGGTCTTGTAAGCCACTGTGAGGAGTTTGGCTTTTATTTTGAATGAGATGAGGAGGATGTTGAAGGGGCAGAGGAGTTAGAAGATCTGACTTTTGCTTTAAAAGGATTTCTCTGGCTGCCAATGAAAATAGTCTATAGAAGAGCTGATGTTAGAAGCTAAAAGAACAATTTGAAGGTTACTGGGGTTAATCTAGCTACCAATGATGCTGACTTCCACCATAAGGGAGGTGATGGAAATGGTGACAAGAGGTATGGACATGTGATTTGAAGACCATTGGGATCTTATGGCTGATTGAATAGGAAATACGTAAAAAGAACTGAGAATGACTCCAAGAATGACAGTCTTGGCGAGAGTTGCCATCAACTAAGATAGGGAATAATATACATGGAATACTTTGGGGAAAGACTGCAGAATCTGTTCAGTTTTGGATATATTAATTTGGACATGACTATATTGCATTCTAGCAGAGGTATTGAGTAGACAGTTGAATATATAAGTCCAGAGTTCGAGACAGAAGTCTTGGAAAGAGATACAAAATTAGTGTCACTTGCATATAAAGGGTATTAAATCAAAGAGACTAGATTGAATCACCAAGGAATTGTGTGATTGTTAAAGAAGAGTAGAAGATTAAAGAGTGAGACAAGTCACTTCTAACTTAGGAGTCTAGAAAGAAGAGAATCAGCATAAAAGACAGAGAACTAGTGACCTATGAGCTAAGACAAAGGAGTGTGGGGTGAGGCCAAGTGAAGAAAGTGCATCATTGAAGAGACAGGGAACACCATTGTGAAAAAGTGCTATTACAAGAAGTTGTTGGTAGCCTCCAGAGAGATATCTTTTAGGAGTGGGGAAGAGAAGCATGATTAGAGATGGTTTGAGAGAGAAGGGACGAATTCTGGTAACGAGAAAAATTATAATCTTTAGAGGAATTTTGCAGAAAATGGAGGCAGACAAAAATAGTAGTAGCTGTTAGGGGAAATGAGATCAGAGGTTTTGTTTGATACAGAAGCAGATTCCATACAATTGTTTTTTTTTTTTTTGGGGGGGGACAGAGTTTTGTTCTTGTTGCCCAAGCTGGAGTGCAATGATGCAATCTCGGCTCACCGCATCCTCCACCTTCCAGGTTCAAGTGATTCTCCTGCTTCAGCCTCCTGAGTAGCTGGGATTACAGGAATGTACCACCACACCCAGCTAATTTTGTATTTTTAGTAGAGACAAAGTTTCTCCATGTTGGTCAGGCTGGTCTCAAACTCCCGACCTCAGGTGATCCACTCGCCTTGGGTTCTGGGATTACAAGTGCGAACACTATGCCTGGCCTTTTTTTTTTGAGACAGAGTGTAGCTCCGTCACCCAGGCTGGAGTGCAGTGGTGTGATCTCAGCTCACTGCAACCTCCACTTCCCAAGTTCAAGTGATTTTTCTCAGCCTCCAAGTAGCTGAGACTACAGGCACCTGCCACCATACCTGGCATTTTTTTTTTTTTTTTTTTTTGTATTTTTAGAGGAGACAGGTTTCCTCATGCTGGCCAGCTGGTCTCCAACTCCTGACCTCAAGTGATCTGCCTGCCTTGGCCTCCTGGAGAGCTGGGATTATAGTCATGAACCATTGTACTTGGCTGTAGAGAACTCTTAATGTGACCTTTATAAAAGCCAATGATATGTCACCAAAACATAACTCTCTGAACGTGAATTCTCAAAGGCCAGCACAATACTCCTTAAAGTGTGTATGTAAATGTTTTGTTAAAATTTTTGCATCATTATATCAAAAAGAATTAATATATTACCTGCTATCCACAGATACATATTAAGGGGATCAACAATTAATTCAATTAATGAATTTTTTGAAATATGTTGTCCTTTCCCCACTGATTTCAATTAAAAATGTGCAATGCTTTGGGAAATTTAAGAATATAGAATTTATAAAAGACAATACAAATACTCAGAAAAATAGAGATGTTCTCAATACGTTTATGATGCATTATATGAAGTAATTTTTCCCACACTGTTCTTACCATACAGTGGGCTGAGAAATATTTAATATTAAATACCTATCCTTATTTTACAAATTAGGAAATTGAGACTTAGTTTATACAAAAGACAAGTTGTAGGAAGGTGTAGAGATACTCTGTCTTCTTTCTAAAACTCTGTTAAATTTTAAATGTAAAGGATGAATACCTTTGACATTTATGTTTACATTACTTAATTGAATTCACAGCTTGCTTTGTATTTTTTCACACATGTATAGCCATAGGCTGAAAACTTTTAAAAAGGAGAAATTTTATTGCCATTTCTTTTTCATGTACTTGCCACATCAAATTTGGCACCTATGTGTTTCACAAATGTTTGCGAAATTTATGGATAAACATTCTAAAATATTATGATTGCTAGCTTCTCAAAGATGCAAGACTAAAAATCAGAAGATAACTGACTTCAGTGGTAAGATACACTGAACTAAATGTCTTTCTAGACATCGATTGCATCACAAGTTATGCAACAGCTAAGGTACTGCAACAGCTCATTCTTTCCTGTCACTTGTTTTTCTCTCTAATTAAAACACAGTGACACTTGACAATTGGTGAAAGTATTTTCAATGTCTATTCTTGCCAAATCTTTTATCAAGGAACAGAAAACTCTTTCTCCCTTCCTACAGTTACATTTTATTTCTTTGTTCCCAGAAACGAGACAAAATGGATTTTACGCAACAAGATCAAAGGGGTTATTTGGAGAAAGGGAAATGTATCATTGTTGTATGGTGCCCACATGAAATTTAGCTGCAAATTTTTTTTTTCTTGAGAAAGAGAGTGTTGCTCTGTTGCCCAGGCTGGAGTCCAATGATCATGGCTCACTACAGCCTCAACCTCCAGGGCTCGAGTGATGCTCCTTTCTCAGCTTGCAAAGTAGCTAGGACTTCATGCATATGCCACCATGCTCAGCTAAATTTTAAATTTTTTTGTAAAAATGATGAGGGCAGCTATGTTGCTCAGGGTGGTCTTGAACTCCTGACCTCAAGCAGTCCTCCTGCTTTGGCCTCTCAAAACACTGGGGTTACAGACATGAGCTACTGTGGCTGGCCTAATCTTTATTTTTTAATTTTAACTCTTAGGTATTTACGAAAACAGCACTGAGCTTTCAGTCTTAACCTTGTTGACTTCCGTGTCATCTGACTGATTACTTTCCTCCTGTTTCACATTCTTCCTCCTTGTCTTTTGCTGCTGATTTTACAATTTTTGTTTTCTGATATAAAATCTTTCAACTTCTAATTTTTTCGCTTTCTAGCTATGAATAGTTTTTCTTGACAGCCCTGTGGGATTAATGACAGTTTTGTAAAATAAACGTTTCACACGCAGCAGTAGTTTGAGAAATACTGCTTGAAGTAAATACTCGTAAAGACCTAAAACTCTCAGAGTTTCTGACAGATAAAATTATTTTGTTTGAAAAAAATGCGTAATCTATGTTGGGAAAATATATAGTTTAAATGTACCTTTTGTTTACATTACTGATCCTGTGCAGATACGAATACTACCCATCTATATAACAGGGCAGATAAACTCTGCATTTTACCAATAGGCTATTGTAGGAGCTGACCAACCCAGAAAGGACCCAAAACAATTAATGATGAATTACATAGTAGGTGCTCAATGACTGTTGTTGATTAGCTGATTTATTCTGCTTATTTGTTACTAATTCTTGGTTTTCTTTTCTTAATGTAAAATAGTACACTGGTTTTTCCTTTTTTATTGAGTATGAAGTTCTCATAACTATCTATCTAATGGAACAGATACCTAGAAAGCTTTTGTTTTCAAGTGTTATAAAGAGTCACAGTCTCCCAGGCATATAGAGTTTTAATAATTGTTTCTATAATGTTACAAAGAACTTTCCCACAGCTCATTAATATCGGCAGGCTCCTGTACCTTCCTTCCTTTTCTTGACTTAATTAAGATAGCTCCATGCTGAGAATGAACGAGAAAGGCTGCCGTCTTATTTAACAGCACAACAGCGTAACTATAAGCCAACACCAATCAAGAACATTAACTGAAAATGATTACAGCTGGCTAGCCACAGAATATTTTACCAGCTGTGCATACCATCTCTTTGAAGTCCTGGAGTGCAGCCTTCCAATGATGGGTGCTCAGCATCATCACATGTGAATTTGCAGCAATATTTCCTCTCTAGTATACATTTATCCTAACCCCTTCTTTACAATGTTCCCTAGAGTAAGCATTTAAACTTCAAATGAAATTAAAAACCTTCAGTGACTTGCTATCATACAACCTCTTAGCTGGACTTCTATGGTTTTACAGGTCAGAATCCACATCTATGCTCCAGCCTCCTCTCTTGACACCTGACCTCATTTAGTCCATAAGTCATCAGACTGAGCTACTCGCTGTGGCTTTGCACAGTTTGTTATCTTTGCCTAGATAGTCTTTGCATCAGTCTGTTCTTGCGCTTCTATAAAGAAATCCCTCAGACTGTGTAATTTATAAAGAAAAGAGTTTTCATTGACTCACATTACTGCAGGCTGTACAGGAAGCATGGGGCTGAGGAGGCCTCAGGAAACTTACAATCATGGATGAAGCCGAAGAGGAAGGAGGCACGTCTTCACACAGTCAGAGCAGGAGGAAGAGAGTGAAGGGGGAGGTGCTACACACTTTTAAACAACCAGATCTCCCGAGAATTCACTCACTATCCCGAGAACAACAAGGGGGAAGTCTGCCCCTATGACCAATTCACCTCCCACCAGGCCCCTCCTTCAATACTGGAAATTACAATTTGACATGAGATTTGGGTGGGGACACAAATTCAAACCTTATCAGTCTTCCTCTCCTTTTCTACTGTGTTAATTTTTGCTTATTTTCAACTCAAATCTTGATGCCCCCATGAAATCTTTTTTTCTTCTATGCAGAGTTAATTATTTCCTCTTACCATGTATATGCTCCTGATAACATTATAATTGTCATAAGCAGTTATTTATGTGTTTCTACCTCCTCAAGGGTGGAAATTAGAGTTTGTACCTTGTCCAGATCCAAGCATTTTGCCTTGTACGCTGTGGATGCTCCATCAATACTTAGTGAATGTGTGGCTCTTGCCAGTGTTTTCATTTTGATATTATTTGACAAAATATTACTTTCTTATATTTAAATATTTTATTGACCAAAATAGCACATTATTTAAGGCACCCATTTTGTCTTATATAAGAACTCGTAGTTGACATGTGAACATAGAATGAACATAGAATCAAAAAAGGAAAAGAAAAATGAACAATAATTAATCTATTACATGACTGTGGAAGATATTATATATGCCATAGGAAAGTTTACTCTACAAAACATATAAGACTCTTCAGTTCCCCAGAGAAACAATACAATATCCTTTTCTGGTAGTTAGGAACCTTGAAAGTCACAAAAGTCTTGTGAGCCTAATGAAATCTTTGTTAATGAAGTTTAATTCTGCTTCTTGGTTCATTTCTCCGGGGTAAGTGATAGTGGCTGAGTCTCATCAATCAATTAACAAATTAGCAAGTACTCGTTATTGAGTTCTTACTACATGGTCAGTGCTGTAATTACAAAATCGGGAAATATAAGAAGTGTAACACATCATGATTATTCTTTTGCAGTTTCCATTTGCTTATGAGATGCTTCATGGAAAAGTCATTCATTCATTAATTTAAAAATACTTATTGAGAATCTGATTTGTTTTAGGGACTGGACAATGGGCTTGAGTTACAGGAAGAAGACTGCTCTCCATAAGAAAAGCGGAAATACAATCTATCCCCTCCCAAAGTATACTCTTTCTGTTATGAACACTTGTGTCAAACTGTCCTGAGTTTTGTTTGAAGCACGGATATTGGCCATATTCTGTAGCTGCCCTAGAAGTCATGGGTGTTAGGGTGGCATTGCTTGTTGTATGATTCAGTAATCTGTTACCATAATACTACTATGTAACAAATACCCTCAAAACCTTATAGATTAAAAAAAACAACTACTGATTATTTCTCTCAAACTAATAGGTAAGTTGGTTCTACTGAGCTGGGCATGGTGAGGCTTACTCTTGTGCCTGTGGTTAGTTGTGGGTGGACTAGGTGGCTTTGCTGACACTGGCAGGGCTTGCTCAGGTATCCAGGGTCTCACTCGGGATAACTGCCTAGACTGCATAATGGGTCTCATCCTCCAGTCATCTATCCTGGCCATTTTGGCATGTTCTCAAGTCAGAGGCAGAGGAGCAAAATGGAGAGAGAAAAAGCAGAAATATGCAAGGGCTTTTTCAAGTAACCTTTGCTTGTGTCAAAGTTACTACTATTCCATTGGCCAAAACAAGTAGGTTGGCCAAGCTCAGAATCAGAGTGTATACCAAAGGGCATAGATACAGAAAGATTTGAGAAATGTGGTCTGCTAATACAATCCATATGCCACACTAGATTCATTCATCACTGAGAGTTAGTTTCTAAGCCAAAGTGACAAAATCTTACATTAAAGATTTTTTCAGGCAGGGTGGGATGGCTGACATCTGTAATCACACGTGTGATCTTCGGAAGGCAGAAACAGGTGGATCGCAAGGTCAGGAGATCACGATCATCCTGGGTAACACGGTGAAACTCCGTCTCTAATAAAAATACAAAAATTAGCCGGGCCTGATGGCACGCACCTGTAGTTGCATCTATTCAGGAGGCTGAGGCAGGAGAATCACTTGAACCTGGGAGGCGGAGGCTGCAGTGAGCTGAGATTGTACCACTGCACTCCAGCCTGGGCAACAGAGCAAGACTCTGTCTCAAAAAAAAAAAAAGGAAGTATTTTTTCAGTTACTACCACTTTCAATACAGAAGGTAAAGGAGGTTCGACTGATTCTGTTTAAGCAGACGATGATCTTATGAACATGACCAGAGGCTCACTAATCACACGTGGGCATCCCTGCAACAAGTAAGTCTTTCTAGGCAAAGATGAGAGTTACAGGAGTATGAAGAATCTCCCCACTCCTTGCCATATCACGGATCTTTCCCTGAAGTTCATGTATGAACTATAGCCATAAAGACATTTCTTTGTTCCAGCTGCTGCCTGTATTTGGTTCTTTTTGGAAGGGTAATTTACTATTAATCTGCTTAACTGAGGGGACATCATGCCCAGGAGTTCTGAGTTACTGCATTTTTCAAGTTACACACTATTGTGAATTGAATTGTGTCCCTCCAAAAGATATGTTGATATACTAACCCTCAGTACTTCAGCATGTGATCTTATTTGAAAATGGGTTGCAAATGAAGTTGGTTATGATGAAGTCATAACGGAATAGGAATAGGGAGTAACTCAACATAACTGGTATCCTTAGAAGAGGAGAGAAACCCGTGGAGAGAAGAATGTGAAGGAGCAGAAAACTGCAAGGGGAAGATGACCACCAGATGACAGAGGCAGAGACTAGGGTGATGCATCTACAAGCCAAGGAATGCTAAGGATTGCTGATAACTGCCAGCGGCTGGAAGAGATGCATGGAACAGATTCTTCCTTAAAACCATAAAAAAAAAAAAAAAAAAAAAAAAAAAACCAAACCAAACAAACAAAAAAACAACAAGAAAGAAAAAGGAAATAAAAACTAACCCTGCCAACACCTTGACTTCAGATTTCTAGACTCTGGAACTGTGAGTCAATTAGTTTCTATTGTCTTCAGGCACATGTTTATAGTACTTTGTTACAGCAGCCTTAGGAAACTGATGTAGATTTTTGTCCCAGGAAGAGAGGTGTTGCTGTAAGAAATAACTAAAACTGTACAAGTGGCTTTGAAATTGGGCAATGGATAGAGGCTGAATTTTGAGTTCGTGATAGAAAAGCCTAGATTACTTTGAAGAGAATCTTGGCAGAAATATGAACATTAAAGGCCTTTCCAGGGCTCAGAAAGAAGTGAGGAGGGCTGCAGAGAAAGCTTCTATCATCTTAGAGAATACACGGATAGAATGCTACTAAAAATACGAAGGGTAAGGATGCCTCTGGTGAGGTTTCAAGCAGATCTGAGGAACATGTTGTTGTAAAATGGAAGAAACACAGTCCTTGTTATTAAGTGGCAAAGAATTTGGCTGAATTGTGTTCCGCTGTTCAGCAGTGAGAAGGAGAATGTGCAAGTAATGTACTTGGATATTTAGCTGGGGAGATTTCTCAGAAAAATATGGAAGGTGCAGCCTGGTTTCTATTTTGGTGCTTATTATAAACTTCTACAAGAAGGAGATACACTTCGGAATTAAGTGGTAAACAAAAAGGAGTCAGAACTTGATATTTTGGAAAAAAAATATAGGCTATCCAGATAGCATGGTCTAGTAATAGGGTCAAGCGTGTGCCTGGACAAGAATTTGCTAAAGCGATTAGCTGTGTGACTCTTGTAACCAATCAACTATCTCAGCAGATGCCAGGAACAAAGATGCTGCTATTCAGGAAGTATCTGTGAAGAGTCCTTGTATCTAACGGTGTGGATCTCTCATAAGGCCCACATCTACAGGAGAACAACCAATAGGATCAAAGACCAAAGTTTTGAGACTTTTATACCAGAAGAAACACAGGCAGCCTGCACTGAAAGAGACAGAGATGGAATGATATGAAGGAAGAATGACGCAGAGGGCAGAGCTATGAATGCAGAGGCCGGAAAGGCCACATAACCAGGGGACAGGGCTCCCGCCTCCTTAATTCCAGAAAATCCAGCTACCACCCAGATCTGAGGGGATGGGGCCTTCCTAGTGGCCCCAGAAGACAGAACATCAAGCTTCAGAACATGATTCTTAGGCCTTGGAACTCAATGGAATTTGTCGTGCTGGGTTGCAAGCTTGCCTTAGACCAGTGACTCCTTTATTCCTTCCAATTTCTCCCTTTTGGAATGGGAATATCTATCCTATGCCTGTTTTGCCATTATATTTTGGAAGCACATAACTTGTTTGGTTTCACTGGTCCACAAACAGAGAGAGGAATTTTGCCACAAGATGGAGCCTACTTAGAATCCAACTTGTATTTCGGTAGGATTTGAATGACTTGGATCATGAGAACTAGCACTTTTTTTAGTGGTTATATTTAGATGAGATTTTGGACTTAGAATTGTTGCTGGAATAGGTTAAGGCTTTTGAGGATGTTGGGATGGAAGTGAACGTATTTTAGGACATGAATTTGGGGTGCAGGGACAGAGGGCAGATAGTTATATGTCTTCTGTGCCTTAAAAGATATATTGAAGTGCAAGGCCTCAGTAGTCCAGAATGTGGCCTAATTTGAAAATAGGGTCATAACAGAAGCTGTTAGTTAAGATGAGATAATACCGAAGTATAGTGGAACCTTAATTCAATATGACTGGTGATATACACAGAACGTCTGTGGTCCTCCACTCATCTGTTAAAATCCTAACACCCATTGTAATGGTATTAGGAGGTGGAGCCTCTGGAGGAGGTGATTCGGTCATAAGGGTAGAATCCTCATGAATGAGATTAGTGCCCTTTTAAGAGGAAACATATTCTCTCTCTCTCTGTCTCTCTCTCTCTCGCTTGCTCACTCCATTATGTTGGGATACAAAAAGATGGCCAACTGTAAACCAGAATCAGGAAGAGGAACTTCACCAAGAACTCAAACATACTGGCACCCTAACTTTCAGCTTCCAGAACTATGAGAAATTAAGCTACCCAGTCACTGGTATTTTTGTTATAACAGCCTGAACTAAGACAACTGATGTCCTTAAAAGAAAAGAGAGACACAGGAGAATGTGATGTGAAGACACAGAGAAACACAGGGAGAAGATGATCATGAGATGACAGAGGCAGAGATTGGACTGATTCGTCTACAGGCCAGGGAATGCCAAAGATTGCTGCCAAAATCCTACTAGGAAAGAGGCATAGAATAGATTCTCCCTCAGATCCTTCAGAAGGAAATAGCCCTGTGGACACTCTAATTTCAGATTTCTACACTTCAGAATTGTGACAGAATACATTTCTGTTGTTTTAAGACATCTAGTTTGTGGATGTGGCTTTGGAATTGAGTAATGGGTGGAACTAGCTCCAGGAGGGCTGTCCTGGCATGGTACCAATATCTGAAGCCTGCCAGAACTAGAGCCACCATTTGATCTTTCTCCTCTGTGACCACCTCTCAGGGTCTGGCATACCTTTTAAAAAATTCTCAAAACCTGCATCTTATGTAGACTTTTCTCCCGGGACTATTGGAGCTTTTGATTCACTGTGCACCTGTGCTTTTAAGAGGGTGCTAACTTCAGTGATTTCAGAGTGACTGGCTCACAGTATTTTTACTGTGACTATTTTTGGCTATTTCACTGGCTTAAAAAAAAATCACACATTTCATGTCTATGTACCCTTCTGGTGTGGCCACTTGCTAACTATCCATCCAAATAATTTCACCTTTTGAGGCTTTGAGCAAGTCATACATCCTCTGGGCAAGCACTGAAGCCACTATAGAATATGTATACATCTGCAGTCTCTTCTCTCTTCTAACTCCTTCAACATTTATTACAAGTGCCCCCAGGAGAGCCTGCTGTCTTACCTTGCTCTCTAGTTACCACCGGGGATGAGGATTCTTGCCTTACAACCCAAGTTTCACTTTTTTTAATATCCCCAAGGTGCCTAGTACATTATAGGGAACATATTGGTGCTGTTAACTTGCTGATTAACTGATTCTTGACCTTTTCATCAGAGAAGTGCTTGTCATAAATCCGTGGAGAAAATTCTCTGTAGGTTTGTTTATAGGTGGTGGTGTTGGGGTGGGGAAAGGTAAATAAAAGGAAGGGAAAATGCATTACACAGAGCTGGCAAGGCAGCTGCCTCTACGGTCCAAGAACTATCTGTCCTAGAAGTCTTCCAAAGAGCCTGAAATGGTTACCATTAGTGACATTTAATGATTTTTGAGAGATATGGAATTTTAACTGGTAAAGGGGTGATCTAAAAGATTGGGAAACTACCACCGGAGACATGTTATTGTGTGAGGATTCATTCATTGTTTCAGTAGTATACAGCCCAGAAGGAACAAAAGGTGGGGAAGTGAAGTCCCAATGAGGAAGAAGCAGTTATTGGGCGGGAAAAAATCTCCCTTTGCTGTAGTAGGTAGTCTTTGAATGACAGAAGGCATTTTGGGGACGTCAAGGGTAAATGGAGGTTAATCAGCAGGAAGATAGCAAAGGCCAAAAGGTAAAAGGAGAAGCTGCAGGAGAACACATTTTGCCATTTTTTTTGAGACAGATTTTCACTCTTTCGCCTAGGCTGGAGTGCAGTGGCGCGATCTCAGCTCACTGCAACCTCTGCCCCCAGGGTTCAAGCAATTCTCTTGCCTCAGCCTCCCGAGTAGCTGGGATTACAGGCGCCTACCACCATGCCTGTCTAATTTTGTATTTTTAGTAGAGAGGGGGTTTCACTGTGTTGGTCAGGCTGGTCTTGAACTCCTGACCTCAGGTAATCCACCCACCTTGGCCTCTCAAAGCGCTGGGATTACAGGCATGAGCCACCATGGCCAGCCCAAATTTTGCCAATTTCTTAACGCTGACGCATGTTGGGAAAATTGAGGTGTCCACAATCAGGACCATTTCTTAATCCTATTGTGGTTCCCCGTAGTTTCAGGGTACAAACATATGGATTCCTGCTTTATTTGTGAAAGCTTTAACATTACAGAAAATTAAACATGACTGCATTTATTATTATTATTTTTTTACTGAGCCCAGGGAGATTTTCACAGGAGCAATAAAGGCATCTTCAACTTTGATTCACTCCTTTGCAATATTTTGGTTTTAAATCAGACACTTGAGTCCTCTATAAAAATAGCAAGCAAATTTCACAACCCCAAATATACATTTTAAAGTCTAAATGTCTTCAAATTATATTTAGAACAAATCAGGATTAGCTGCAGTTTGTAAGTTATAAAAAGTCCCCATAAATTATGAATATATTTTGATTTGAAGTTATTAAATTATTTCTAAGCAAATCAAAGTATTTTGTACCAATGTGAAACTTCATTATAAGAAAAGTACTTTTTGGTTCTAATAGTTTTCTTAATGTTTAAATAAAAAGGAAAACTAGATTTTTGAAACAGCAGGTAACCCCTGGAATACTAACGTTACTCCCAAAGAAAACAGTCATTTCAGATTTGTATTGCTCAGAAATAATATCATAAAATTAAGGACCCTGGAATTTTTAAGTCTCTGATCTAAACAGATTTTTGTGTTTGTCCGGATCTTTCTGATTTATGGAGACTATACTTTGAAACTGTTAAATTAACTTTAGCCTAAAGATGACTTGTTAAATATTTTAGGTTTGGCCTAAAGATTTCTGCAAACATAGTGAACCATAAGCTAACTGGATGTGGAAGCAGACTGTAACCTACTCTTGCACCAATCACAGAGTTTTGGCCAATCACAGGAGGCCAGCTGTTCCAACAGAGTTAAAATGAGACCAATGATGTGCTGTAACCAATCCAGCTGTTTCTGTACCTTACGTCCATTTTCTGCATATGATTTTCCTTCTTCTGTCTATATCATCTGACCATGTGGCAGCCCTGGAGTTGCTCTGAGCCTATTTTGGTTCTGGGGGCTGGTGGATTTGTGAATTGTTCTTTGTTCAATTAAACTCTGTTAAATATAATTTGTCCTAAATTTTTCATTAACAAAACTATGTTAAGATAGAAAATCTGCAATTTGTAAACACCAGGCAGATAACACCCCTCTAAATCTTTGGTATGGAAATATTAAGTAATTGGCCTTTCCCAGTCAATCATTCATGCTGTTGATGTCCTTTTACCTGGTATACCTTAACTATTTTCCGGAATACTACAAGAAACTGGAATATAACACATTACTTTCTGTGATGGTATTCAGCCACAAGCCAAGAGATAAAGTGAATTTTATTTGAAGAGCTACTCTGAAAACTTCTCCAGTATCTGTCTTAAAATGTTGTATTGCAAATCATTAAGAAAATGAATGTGCTCTGTTTTAGAAAATATAAAATATGATATCAATAGACAGAGAGACACGTTCCTCCATAATTTTAGCCCCTCTACTCATGGTAGGCTGAGAATGCTAAATACGTATGCCTTTTCGCTCAGAAGAAAGGCAGATAGCTCACAGAAGAATCCCTCCTGGCTATTTTGTAAGCCTAATGCAATTCTCTCTGTTTTCTTGACATTTGCTTTTGACACCCCAACCAGTTTCTTGTCTTGTTTAGGATCCCTGTGGAGTCAATCTAAAGGCAGAATGAGAGGAGAAAGGAGTCCAGTTGTTAAGCAGTGGCCAATAACGATGACCTACATTCCTGCTCCTGATGGTTAGGCCCATCAACCTGGAGCGGGTCCGTGTAGGTCATTGCAAGGAGTGCAAGATACAGAACTTGTCTACAAGAAAGGAATTTTCAAGAGGCGTTGGGAATAGTTTCTCTTGCTAAAAGGAAGAAGCCATCTCCGAAGGAAGGAAAAGAGAAAGCTTTAGAAATAAAATATAAAATCCCTCTTGTGCATTTAGATTCTAAAGTCTGCAGGTAAACAAGACAGCAGGGAGCATTTCCACACAGTGTGAGGTGAGAAGCAAGGAGGTAGAAATTGCCACTTGTTACAGCACTTAACATTAATTAAACCTGCTTTAAATAAGGAAGGTATAAGATTTCTTTTATGTTGCATGCAATATTTACATTAATTATGCCAAATGCTGAAACTGTTTTCTATAACCAACTCATCTGTGCTCTTCGTAAATTCATGTATTTTGGAGTCCAACAGGATACGTCAGCAAAGGAGTCTAGCATAGCTTTACTCTGCATGTGAAATTAAAATGCCCTGCTGGAGAGAGGTAGTCCTTTGTTTCCACATTAAATTCTGCTTTGGTTTCTTTCTCCCCTGCAGAATCATTAGTGAGCAGCCCTCCTCTATAGTACACAGGGCTAGGGAGTCATCTTCTCTTTTTTTTTCAGCTTGTGGCCTGGAATATTATTTTCTGGGGCTGAGACCCTGATCAAGGGTTACTTCCTGTTTTTCATTGGTTCCCTGTGTCTATTGAGTTCCAGTGCTTCTAATTATTAGGTTGGTGAAAAAGTAATTGTAGCTTTGCAATTACTTTTTGTTAGGTCCCCCAAAGATGGCAGCACTGTTGTCAGGCCATTATAAACTCTGTTAGCAGCACGTACACCTCCAGATGGCCTCCCAGAGCTGGAAAGTCTGAGGTAACAGGAAAACCACAAAGGAATAAGAATATCTAGCTCCTGCAGTGTCTGATTAACCGACCTTGCGACATTCTGCCGTTGTTTCTGTCTCAACTGATATGCCAACCTTGTGACATTGGACCCTGTGACAACCCCACTGGCTTGCAAAAACCACCCTGAACTGTAACTTTCCATTGTCTACCCTAAACCTATAAAACCAGCTCCTATCCCACCACCCTCTGCTGACTCTCTTTTCAGATTCAGCCTGTTTGCACCTGAGTGAATAAACAGCCTTGTTGCTCACACAAAGCCTGTTTAGGTGGTCTCTTCATTCAGAACATGCTTAACACATTTAATAGCAAAACTGCAATATGAGGATAGTAAGATAGCAATGGAAGTCATTCCATAGCACCCAGGGGTCCCTGCTCCCCTCTCCACCTAGGCACTCAGCTTCTTTTCCAGGCACTTTTACCTGCCTTCTCCTTCTCACCATGGCTCTTCACTGATGCCAGTTGCTTGACCTGGAAGACCATTCCCTCTACTTTTTGCTTCACTACATCAATTCCATCTTCCCATAGCTCTACAAACCTTTCTTTATAGGACACAGTACAATGTCAATTACACGTTTGTGAACATGATTATTTAATTAACTTTGTTTCTCCTATTGGAATATGAGCCTCACAGGGACAGAGGTGTGTCTGCTTTGGTTCACCAGTGTATCTCAAGGCCTCCCATTAATCTCAGAGGCCCTGGCATAGAAAAGGTACATAAAAATATGTGGAATAAATGAGTAGATGAATCAATGGAGCAAATAAATTAATAAAAATGTTTTTATTTTCATTTAAGTGTTACATCTACCTTTTGTCTCAAATTGTTCTTCTGCTCATAATGTCTTCTGGGTTTTCAATCTTTTAATTATCTTGTTGCATCAGTTGAGAAAGGTCAAGTCCTGCCTCCTGCATGAAGCACTTCTTTCTTCAATGTCACATATCACGGACATACATGACCTTCATTTTATGGTAGCTTATTTCACCACCTCCCTAACACTTATAAAAATCTTCCTTCCATAAAAGGTTGTGGGTTTCTGATAACATCAATACTTCCTATCATGCTGAGACAACAACTGACACATAGATGATGCACAAATAAGTTTGGTCTGTTTTTGGATTTCTTTGAGATTCTCAAACTATTTGAAGTGGTACATTTATGGCTTAACAATTACCGCTCCTGTCTTAAAAAACATGGGTTAGGTTGTAGGGAAGGGAGTTTGGGGTAATGGCACAGTGAGGATTGCATCTGTGAACCCCCAAAATTTGAGACAGGTCTCAGTTAATTTTGAAAGTTTATTTTGCCAAGGTTGAGGACACACCCATGACACAACCTCAGGATGTCCAGATGACATGTGCCCGAGGTGGTTGGGGCACAGTTTGGTTTTATATATTTTAGGGAGACATGAGACATCAATCAATATATATAAGAAGTACAACTCGAAGCAGGGAGGGGCCTTCTAGGTCACAGGTAGGTGAGAGACACATATTTACATTCTCTGGAGTTTCTGATAAGCCTTTCCAAAGGAGGCAATCAGAATATGCATCCATCTCAGTGACCAGAGGGATGACTTGGAATACAATAAGAGACAGACTTGCCCTGAGCAGTTCCCAGACTGAATTTTCCCGTTAGTGATTTTGGGGACCCAAAATATTTTCCTTCCACACGTTTGTCTAGTTATGTCCAGTTAGGAAAACAGAAACCACACCAGTTATTTTAACGAAGGATTTAATATAGGGAATTGGTTAACCATGTCTGAGGAACTGAACAAATGAAAAGGGAGCAATAAACTAGCATAGCAATAGTAAATACAGGGGGTAACTGCCATTCTCAGAGTTGGAGACAAAGGAATGAAGTTGGAGTTACTGGGATCTAGAAGCTTAGAGGAGGGGCTTTCTATCTGAAACTCACCTCTCCCGGGAGATTATGCTGTTTGACTGGTGCTGGTATCTCATAAGAGTTACAAGGAGGCTGGTCTTGGAGTGAGCAAAAGGTTGAAAACTGGAACTGACTACTGTGCATTGAGGATTAAGAATGATCTGTGACTGCTGGGATGATGCTGATAGGAACAGGAAGCACTAATGGGCCTCTCTTCCTTTATCGGCTTTTTAATCTTCATTCTAATGGCAGAGCTTAACAACTATAAAGGAAAAGTGTAGCTTGAAGAATTTCCACCCTGAGCATCACAGAGCAGAATATAAATGGGTAAGTTTAGAGCTAGGAGGCAATAGCTTAATAACTGGCACAGGAAGTTAGTTAGGGAAAGAATGAAATCTCCTGTTTCAATAAACTGCCAGAAATTACATGGATACTTGGAAAAATATATGTAACATAATCACCCTTATTTAAGTGATAATTCAGTACAATATTACCTTTAGTATTACCTGGTTTTAACATAGAAATTTCTACATAATGATAATTTTGGGACTAGTTTGTTACTCTTTCCACAGAATCATAATTAGTAAATTATTTAACCTCAAAATTCTCTGGGGAAGAGAATTTTCTATATTTAGAAGAAAATATGGCCGAGTATGGTGGCTCACATCTGTAATCCCAGCACTTTGGGAGGCTGAGGTGGGTGGTTCACTCCTGATGTCTGGAGTTCAAGATCAGCCTGGCCAACATGCTAAAAATCCCATCTCTACTAAAAATTAAAAAAAAAAAAAATCAGCTGGGTATGGTGGCGGGTGCCTGTAATCCTAGTTACCTGGAAACCCAAGGCAGAAGAATTGCTTTAACCTGGGAGGCGGAGGTTGCAGAGAGCCTAGATCGCATACCACTGCACTCCAGCCTGGGTGACAGAGTGACCATCTTAAAAAACAAAACAAAACAAAAAAAAACAACTAAAGAAAATACCTTTTTTTTCTGGTCAGAAAACATTTATTAGTAGAACATTTCAGGATCATGAATAAGTGCTCAAATTATGAGAATAAAACAAATACAATTAAACATTAAAACTGTGTGAAACAAGTGACTCAGTTCTGTCTTTTATTGGGTATTTCTTGAGGTAGGTGCTAACATTGTACTCCTGAGTGATAGGATGGGCAGGGGAGTATATCCATTTCTAGTACTATATTTTTCAGCCCTTCCAAGTCTTGCTGGATATTTTCTGTCCCCAGCCTCCTCCCACCCCCCACCATTGCACACACACGCTCAAAATCCAATCTTCACCTTCCTCTACCCTGTTCTGCATCCCAGGAGTGGACACCTAGGAACGTCATCGTTGCTATGGTCTGAATAATGGTGCCCCCCCATTAATATGTTGAAACTTAATCCTCAATGCAATAGCATAAAGAGATGGATGGGCCTTTGGGAGGTGATTGGGTAATAAGAAGTCTGCTCTTATGAATGGGAGTAGCACTCTTTTAAAATGGTCTGGAGGGGGCTTGCTTCCCCTTTCACCATGTGAAGACATAGCAAGAAGGTGCTGTGAGAAACAGGTTCTTAGCAGACACAAAACCTGCTGGCACCTTGATCTTGAACTTCCCAGCCTCTAGAACTGTGAGAAATAAATTTCTGTTGTTTATAAATTACCCAGTCTATGGAATTGTGTTATAGTAGCTGAACAGACTAAGATAATTACCCTTACTCTCTTGCCACCTAGGTTCCAGTTGGATTTGTCCAGTGGAATGCACTAGCAGGAGAAGAGGGGTGGGTGAGAGAGGGAGGTTGAGAAACATCTTCCTGACTTCCCGTTCAGCTGTTTCATTGCAGTGGCCACCATCTCTCCTTGATTACTGCACCTGTCGTGTGGCCCTTTGCCATGGCATCAGTACTTAGTGGATTCCAATAATGCTATTTCTTTCACTTAGTCCTTTATCCTTAAGGGTAGCAATGGCTTCTGCTCTTGGTGGTCTCTCAGCCTCTCAAGTTATTTGTCCATTACCTCAGCACTTTCCATGCCTCTGCAAGTATTCTTTGCTCTAAAGTCTTTGGACTCATTGGAGTTGGATTCTGTTCTATCAGGAATCTGAAGGGTAGCACAGAAGCATCATCTAGATGCCAGTTGGAACATCGGAAATAAAGTATTGGCTTTAGATATTTATTTGCGTGACTTTAAATTTATTTTTTAATTGATGCATAATGACTATACATATTTATGGGGACACAGTAATGTTTCTATACCTAAACAGTACAGTGATCAGATCTGGGTACTTAACATATCCATCATCTCAAACATTTATCATTTCTTTGTGTTGGGAACATTCAATATCCTCTCTTCTAGTTATTTGAAAATATATAATAAACTATTTTTTGATTAATGTTTGTTTCAATAACTGGACTATATCCTACCTGAGGGCAGGAAACATAACTATTGTACTTCTCACTGTTCACTTAGTAATCACTGTGCCATACACAGAGTAGTTAATAAATATCAGTTAATAAGTGAGTTCATTAATAAATATTTATTGCATTTATTACATACTATGTATACTTCTTGGCATTGGGAGTACTATAGTGAGGAGACAAGAGGCTATGAAGAAAAAGGTGTCATCATAAGGAGGTAGAGAGTTAGGGTGGAATAGTTGAGTATGGTTGGAATTACTTTGATGAGGTGGTCAGGGAGTTTCTCTTTATGAAAGGTAATATTTGAGCAAAAATATAAACAAGAGTCAAGTAAGTTAAATAAAGTGAGAGATGAAAAACCCCCACTAAACCCTGTAATAAGCAAGATGCTGAATTTTTTAAGTGCAAGAAATTCATGGCTATTAATGTGAAGAAAAGTTAGCATATAAAGGTAAAATCAGAGGTATATTATTAAATGTGCAATGAGTGACAGAGTTGATGTGTGCTAAAAGAGTCTGAAGGAGGCAAGAAATTTGGAGAAATGTTAAAGGCAGAGGTAGGTCGCAACCATGGCAATATACTTAGATACAAATATAAGACAAGGACATCACCATGAAAGTAAAAACTTCAGCTAAGACCTTGAAGCAGAAATGCTTGTTTTGTTGCAGTAAAGAGGTAGTCTATGGAGGTAGAAAGGCAGCTACATAGAGGCAGGAAAGTCAAATGCCTTCAATTTAATTATGCATAATCTTTGAAGAGGAATGCAGAGGAATTACTTTGCAGGAGGATTGGCAACTGTGCCTTAACCAGACCTTTTTAAGCCCCAGTCACATTGTTCTAGCTTATCTTTGCATATGGCAGGTACATTTTGTGATCTAGAATAGCAACAAAAACAACAAAAAACAAACAAACAAACAAAAGAACCAGAGGATAAGACCAAAGCAGTGTCCAAGAGAGTACATCAGATCATAATGAGAAAACCAAGAAGAGGCAGCCTTGAACACTGGACACAAAAACAAGAAGCTTAGAAGTCAGGTTGTACGGGACACTGTGGTACGCTATCCAGGGACCTTCTTCAGAACCAGGCCTCTCATTTCCCCAGCTTCCAGGAGTGTTGGCTACTGACTGCTCACAGCTGAATTTCTCTCCTGAAATTGTCCTCATTGAAGGATGCCGCTTTAGTATGGTAGCACCCTTGCACCCATTGACTAGTCAATGCAGGGTACAATATTGCAGACCCCTTACTTTGATTTGGGGCAACAATGAAGAGCCATTCTAATTCCATAGATCCCAAAAGGATCTTCTGAGAACTCCATTGCAACAGTACTATATTTCAACTTCTCCCTCTGCTCCATTCTGCTTCTATTTCACCCTACTCTGAAGAGCTTCCCGTTATAAACCTCCTGCATGCAATTATCCATCTCAGACTCTTTTTCCTGGAAGAAGTGACCTATAAAAATAGGCTGATATAGAAACTGAGCAGGAATGAAAGAGTAGAATCAAGTGGACCAAGTGGAAATATTTAGAGAGTTGCCTCTTATACATGGGGCTATGATGAAGATCACTAATTTTATTGGCTACCAGCCAACGATAAAATTGAAGAGGCTTAAAGGCATAGGATCAGCATAGGTAATTTTCTTTTGAGATCAGCTTGCCCTAAGAAGCCACACTGAGCTACATACATCATACTTTTTGATGAAAAAAAAAATGACAAAATCATGGGCTGGTTGGGTCATCAAATGGCTTCAATGTCTATTCTTGATCATCTTAGACTTTACATAGAATGATTCTAGATGTGAAATTTCCTAACTTATCATGCATAGGAAGCAATTAATCATTCTAAAATTTCTTAGTCTTTGAGAGTGGAAAACCACAAGAAGCTGTTGGTAACTCGTGTCCATTTTATTGTTTAGCATCACACTGAAAAAAATTTAAAAGTGGTTGTTCATTTATTTTTTGAACTCCTTGTACACTAACATTGTTCTGATGTCTGCTTTTCTTGACTTGAAAGATCTAACTCAATGTGATTATTTTGAGAAGGCACTAATAATATAAAATATTTTATATAAAAATTGCAGAGTGTATGATCTGGGAGAAACTTTAAAAATAATAAAAACTAGAAGAGTGTAAATACAATCATGATACAAATGTCACAATGTTTTTTCTAGATCAGACATAATAATTCATCTAATGAGAATATTGATATCCAAAAAAAATTCTTGTCAAATAACTTTGGGGTTTAGCTCACGTATGTTTTATGAAAAAGTCTTCTTGACCTTCTCATAGTGTTAGACATTTTCCCTTCACCACCAATCTCATCTTGGAGCCCAAAGAGGTTGCTTTGAAGCCATGCTTCAAAGATGTCCTCCAAAGACAATATCTCTTCTGCTGGTGCTCATTAAATGTGTCTCCATTACTGCTTTTGCTTGTGTTGACCACACAGGATCTGCTAGGTACTGACATCTGTCTACAAAGTACCATCCCTGGAAACTTTGAAAGCTGCTTTACCAATACTAGACCACTGATGTAGAGTCCATATTTTTAATCTCTTTTATTGCAGTCTCTTTGATTTAGAACTCAAAAATGAATTTAAGGAAACTGGAGTAGGAACATGTGAAGGATTTTATAAGTTGTAGTGAGAATCCCTGTTCCACTCAGTCTTGGACTTTGATGTTTATCATGCCTGGCCTTTTATTATTTTCATAAAGAGAGTGTAACATAGTAGTTATGAGCAGGAATATTGATTTAAGCCATTCATGATTTTGAGTCCCAGGTCTGTTATGGACTAAATACCTCCATTTCTACATAGGTCTTTAAAAATCTCTCAAAGCTTGTTTCTTCATCTGTGAAGTGAACACAATCACAGTTGTGAATATCAAATGAGGTACTGTGCTGTTTCCCAAGACCTCTAGATTTAATGAATCACTAAAATAACACAAAATAATTGGAGGAAGGAAAGCAACAAAGGTTTGCCAAGGAAAATTTTCTACTATTGCCTCAATTCCATGAGAGAAATTATAGTTTATCACCAAACACATAGACTATACAAGTGCATTTATCAAGGGAAACTTTATACAACTCTCTCTCTCTCTCTTGCATATGTGTCCACATGTAGCTTTATACTGTTATACATCCTTTAGATGTGATTTCCTTTGAGACATGTGTCTGATCCCTTTTAAATAAAGGACCCTCTGCAAATCCTACATTTGCTTCTTGACATGATGTTTTGGTTTTGCAAGACCCTTGGGTATGGATATCTCCTGAGGCACCCTGAACTGGAAGTAGCATACTTCCTGAGCCAACCCTCAACAAAACTCTGCCTTAGCTCAATCAGCCCTAGGCCTTCCAAGATAGAAGGTAAAACTTAGACCAGACAGTCAGAATGAGATGCTGGCTATCGCAACTGCTCTAAATTCTGAAATCCACACCATGATTTAGGCTTACTATGTGGCACTGAATTTCATCATCCATCTTACCACAGTGGCAGTGATATAAGGGTCTATATCCCCGAATGAAAGACAGAACTAGATTTTAGAACTAGATAGAGAAAAAGCTTAACAGTATTTACAGCATAAATTACATATATAGTCCAGATACTGATAATACATCAACTTATTTTCTAATAAATAAAAATGCTTAGAGGTGATGGAGTGCTTTTCATCTTGAGAGAAATTTATGAACATTGACTAATTTATCATTATTTACAAGCCAATTAATTTTCACTACCCTGAGGTAGAAACTGTAATTATGCCAGACTGGCAGATGGGAGAATAGAAACTGGGGAGAAAATGAAGACAGAATTGTGAGTTTAATAGTCCTGAATGAAGTGGATATTCACTGTTGTATGAGTCCATTTTCACACTGCTGATAAAGATATACCCGAGGCTAGGTGTGGTGGCTCACGCCTGTAATCCAGCACTGTGGGAGGCTGAGGCAGGCAGATCACGAGGTCAGGAGCTCGAGACCAGCCTGGCCAATACGATGAAACCCCATCTCTACTAAGAATATAAAAAATTAGCTTGGTGCAGTGGCGCACACCTGTTATCCCAGTTACTTGGGAGGCTGAGGCAGGATAATTGCTTGAATCTGGGAGGTGGAGGTTGCAGTGAGTTTAGATTGCGCCACTGCACTCCAGCCTGGGTGATTGAGACTCCATCTCAAAAAAAAAAAAAAAAAAAAAAGATATACCCAAGACTTAGCAATTTACAAAAGAAAGGGATTTATTGGACTTACAGTTCCACATGGTTGGGGAGGCCTCACAATAATGGTGGAAGGCAAGAAGGAGCAATTCACGTCTTACTGGGATGGCAGCTGGCAAAGAGAGAGCTTGTCAGGGAAACTTTCATTTTTAAAACCATCAGATCTCGTGAGACTCATTCTCTATCAGGAGAATAGAACAGGAAAGACCCACTGCAATAATTCAATCACCTCCTACCAAGCTCCTTCCACAATATGTGGGAATTGTGAGAGTTATAATTCAAGATGAGATTTGGATGGGGAAACAGCCAAACCATATCACTGTTCAATTTAAATACCATAAAATAAAATCTGTGGTGGGTATTTTGGAAAGATATTATTCTACAAACTGACAGGTCATTCACTTGCTCACTGTCATCTTCACCTCCTCCCTCATTCAACAATTTATTCACTCAATTCATTCCTTTAACCAATGTTTGTGGAGTACTATAACAGGTACTAAAATAAAAACTTCAGTAACTTGAGTAAGATGTGTTAGCCATTCTCAAGAAGTTCATGGTTATATAAAAGAAACTAAAATGTTAGCAAATAATGTCAAAGTGGTTTTATAAAGATTATAGGATAAGTAAGAAGTGTGTTATGAAATCAAACTATATAGTAGGCGCAGTAAAAGCTTCCTGGGTAAGATGTTGCTTCCACTGTTTTTTTGTTTTGTTTTGTTTTGTTTTTTGAGACAGAATCTCACTCTGTTGCCCAGGCTGGAGTGCAGTGGCACAATCTCAGCTCACTGCAACCTCCTCCACCTCCTGGGTTCAAGCAATTCTCCTGCCTCAGCCTCCTGAGTAGCTGGAATTACAGGCATGCACAACCATACCTGGCTAATTTTTGTATTCTTAGTAGAGACAGAGTTTTGCCATGGCCAGGCTGACCTCAAGTGATCTGCCTTCCTCGGCCTCCTGAAGTGCTGGGATTACAGGTGGGAGCCACCATGCCCAGCCCACTGTTGGTTCTTGAAAGATGACTGGGTTACTTTGAAAAATAATGATACGGAGTTGATAGTGGAATATTCCAGGAAATGAAGACTCAATGGGTACTTGAAGCTACTGCACTGGGACTCAGATAAGGGGTTTATGTACACTTGGAGCTGGCCTCAGTCCCTTCATCCCAACATGACTTCAGGATGAGAAACTGAAATTATCATCAGTTACTATACAGTGGATGGTTAGCAGGTTTCTCAGAGGGCACTGGTATTTACAACAATGGAAAATGTGCTTTCTCTTAATCTTTCTCCAATTGCAGAAATACGAGTAGTATAAAATATTAATCAAGAATATATCTGTAATATTTTTAGAGGTGAGTTATTTATTTTTATATAGAAAGCCTGTAACTCATAGCTCTTACTTTTCTTTTGTATTCCATCAGCAGCAGTAACTGAATAACTGTCTTCAAAAAGATATGTGAGTTTAGATGAGTTCTTCAAGGTAAAAGTTATCCTCAAGCCTACAGGGATAAACCTCGAATGATTTCCTGTTTCAAATAAAAGAAAAGGTTGAGAGGCTTATCTAGGCACAGGTCTTTCAGAGTGTACTTACATAAGAATATAAATACAGCTTTTACCACTTCTAATTTCTTTTTAAAAAATCATATTCACTCTAACACCAAGTTAAAATGTCTATCCTATATAGATTGAAAATGATAAAAGAATACTGCCAGGATCTCATTACTGATTATGAGACTTAAGACAGCAGTTATAGGAAAGGTTATTTCATTGTTACCTTGTGTTTTTCAGAAGGAAGCTTACTTCATCCTTAAGCCAGTGAAATATTTACAATGCAAAGTCCAGATACATTTGGACTTTGGGTTTGCTAGTGATAAAATCTTCCTTAGTGAATTTCAATTATTCTTTCCAGACTATTTAGAGAGAAATGTAAATCTGTTTCATGGTCTCCATGTTTTAAAGTGGTTTCTTACCAATTTATTTTAATCCATATCTGAGCCTTTTGACCTGGATGTGATGTGATACTATAACTTTATTTCAGAAGACCAAGGGGCATGATTGCTAATACTTTGTGGATTAAAACAAACTCCTGTACAATTTAAAACTTAGTCATTTTCTCTTTGAAGAATTTTTATGGATGAGCCATGAAAGAACTTTGTAAAAACACTTAGCAGTTGAGCAAGTGTTACATGTTTATTCTCTGATTATATCTTTACCTAGCAATTACAATGGGAAAACTATCTACTGACCAAGGCCTATAGTTTACTATCATCCTGAGCTTCCAACCAGATCACACTGTTGTTTGTATAGTAGAGTAATATTGCTGAGGTTAGCCCCTAAATGAACCTGTTCCATTTCATACTTAAAGATTTACTTCACCTTGTTTGAATTTCATTTTGTCACTTACATGATTTAGCACAAACTCCTAAATTGGCAAGAAAGCAATGACAAGAATCCCAAATTTAACATTTTAAATTACAGTGTACATTACTTTCACATACATGATTTCACACGTATATTAACTTTATACAAGACATCTTTTTAGGAGTGTCAGTGCTACACTACTGAATTTATGTTTCAGATATTTTCCACATGCTTCACTGCAGTCTTCTTCACAGGCTGATTACAAATGTGTATTCTAGCTTTCATCATTATGCCATTAATCTTAATAACTTTGATGTGCTGTCGCTGCATGTCAAGCAGATAAAACAATGATGAAGACCATTTAATATACAATAGCATGCTGCTAATCATGTCTTATGGGCTCTGTCTGACTTAATCTTACAGTCATAAATTCAGGTTGGAGGTTACCAGCATTTGAAAGAGAAGGACATAATGGATTACCCACTTGTAATTATGTGGATAATGATGAAATTTAGTAGAATCATACTTTGTATGTTAGCTAAATACAAAGAATAACATTTACTGAAAATTACCTGTAGGCATTTGTTGATTCCACATAAAAGATGTTGTGGTTGAAAAGTTTTAGTTTTCCTGAACACAGATTATGGCATACAAAACAATATGCTAATCATTATGGAAAAGATAAACTAAAATAGACCTCTTGATATTTTTGATGTGTTTCCTCTGTGTCCTGTACAAACTCCAAATTTAGAGATAAATGGTGTGTTTATCTTGAGGTCCAGGAGTGATCTTTATGAATCTGTAAAATCCCTAAAATTATATGCAAAATTTTTTTTTTTTTTGTATGTAGACGTATTTTCTTGTGTGAACACTCTTTCATCAATTCTCTAAAGTTTTCTTTACCTCGAAGACATTGGGAACTACTGAACTATATATATAATTTCTTTGATAAAATGTAGAATATGACTTTTCCTGCCCTCAGTGAATATGTAACTATGGATCTAAATTAATCCAAATAAGTAATATTAGAATTTTCTGTTGGATAATACTTTTGAATAATAATATTTCAAAGTGAAATATCTCACCATTTCACCTTTCTTTCAAGTTTTAACTATCATTTGTTGTGTAAATTCTGCTCTAGCTGGAGCATTCACTGTAACAGTTTCACAAGTCTTTTTTTGTTTCCATAAATAATAGGTGGTATACTCATTCATGTCATTGATTTGATTCACATTAATTTTAGCATTCCATTAAAAAAATCCAAAGGTCTTATTCTGGTTACAGTAACACAAAGGATTGAGTTTCTTTTCAGAATCATTTAAAAAGAATCACTTCACAGGAGTTTATGTACATAGGGTGATGATAAGGAATAGCAACAAAAATCTGCCTTGACATCTGGATGCAGGGCAGTTAGGTAGGTAATTTAGCTAAGTAATTTGCTTCTGCACCATAATCTCACATCATACGGTGCTCAGATTTTTGTCTTAGATAAACTGCGTATTATATAAGTCACAAATTCCCTGTGTTACTCACAATAGTTGAAATTATTAAGTTAAATCCAAAAAGACATAGTCTACTGTGGTCCTAAAGTAATCATAGAATCATAAATAATTATGGATTAAGGAACAACCAAACACCAAATGACAATCGATAGTATAATAAGTTGTAATTGTTTTTACTTTAAGACTTGCTTTGAGGGCAATTTCAAAGTAGAATTAAAAATAAAGTTTTAAGCAACAGTAACCTCATTGCAATAAACATTTAGATACTCCCTAGGTTTTACTTTGAAAAAGAGTACAAATTTGCTTATGCAAATGTTGATGTTTTATTGAAATGAAAATTATCCTAAAAAGGTTATGAAGAAGGGCCATAGCATTTCAGAGGTTTGGAGGTGACTGCCCTTGGTATCATTAAAGAAGGATGGCAAATATAAGGAGATATGGATAAAACTGGGCTTTGAAAATCGCTAGCGTAGCCACAGTGCAGAAGAGTAGGGAATGCCTTTCTAGAGTTAGAAATGGAGTAAGTATGCGCCCAGAGAAAGGAGAATGCCAGGTATTTCAAAGTGATAATAACTTTGGTTCAAGCTATTTGTGTAGGAAGGTAAAAAACAGTCACTCTGGAAAATTAGGTTGAGATCAGATTGCCAGCAGTCTAATTCCAAACCTTCTGGGCTCTTTTGTCATCCATCAAACTCAAGATCATTTTTTTCCTTGGACCTCCACTAACATTTGCAGCTGTATTATTTGTCGGCATTTACTATTTATAGTCTTTTGCCATCATTATCTTTTCATATATATTTGTCATTTCTCCAAAAAGATGGTAAATTCCTGAAGATCCCTTTTGTCTAGGTGCTGCATGGCACCTAGATAGCTTTTTAGTGACACACTACAGTTAACAAGAACAAAAAAAGTGGCTAGAAAACTGCCTTGTCCTTTAAAAAAGTTATCAATTTTGTAGACTCAATCTACACAGCACAATCCCTGTCTCACCTTTGCCAAATGATATGTAGAAAGAATGAGGTATTATATCATGGAGGAAAAAGATTATTGGCTTAGATTTATATTCAGGGTTCTAATTCTAGTTATATTACTGGCTTTTTAATTTTTTGGACCTAGGCTTATTGAATTCTCCTCTGCTATTGCTTTTGTAAAATTGGGTTATCACTACCTGTCTTTTATTTCAAAATAACTTTTTTAGAGTTAGGGTCAACCAGTAATGAAGTGACTATACACCTGAGGTGGTGTAAGATTTTACAATTTTCATTATTTTAAGTGACAAATAGCAAAAGCTCAGTAAACAGTGACAGTAGCTACAAATCAAAGGCTGATCTTTAATCCAGTCTTGTGAAGAGACGGCATTCGAGCCCACTCTGGTCTGTTAAGTCATGTTGGCACTAAGACAGCAGTTGTGAAAATACTGGTTAAGGAAGGGTAACAATTAACCCCTCTGGACAGCAGTTTTTTTACCCGTAAAATAAGAGATGTAGGGCAGTGACCTTCAAAGACCCTTTTAGTTCTAAGCTTCTAGAATATTCTTTAGTGCCTCAATAATTCCTGCTACAGAAATAGGGGACAGTCTAATTCTGCCCTTTGCTGGTGAGATAGTAGAGCCGGCTCACACAAACTGGTGAGAGTGAATTATTAAATTTCCAGCAGTTTAGAGAGTCAATTGACACCATATTAATAGCTGGAAATTGACCAGAATATACCACAGAAATCCACAAATCTACAAATCAGGATCTTCTCGAAGAGTCGGTTGTTAAACTTTTAGCAGCCCATCTCTGATCCTGTTTGATCCCACATCCTGAGTTGTAGTAATTATATAGCTGTGCATAGCAAAACAAATAGAAAAGACGGAGGTGGCCTGTTGGACATATCTTAGAACCACAGGATACATAAGAGGACCAAGCATTGCGGTGAGGAAGCATCAGGCAGCTAGGTGGTGGGAGGATGGACTTCTGGTTTAAGTGACTGGAGAATACAAACTTGAGCTAGAATCTGTGAGTAGTAATGACCAGCCTGATGTAAATTGGGAAATGGACACTGATTCTACCTTACCAGTTTAATTAATCACAGTATGTAATTGTTTGTATTCAAATTAAGAGTACAGATTCTGTTGTTATTCATCTGAGTATGGGTATAGTTGTTCTTTTCATATGTTTTAGAAATTGATTAGTCTGGTTGGAAGCTATTGTTGGTATTGATAAAACCTGTTTTTGAGGGCAGCCCTGTCTCTTGGTTCGCTTATTGTTTTGTCTTGTTAACAAATATTTATTCTTCTGTGCCTAAATATACAACTTAGTCACCACTTGTTATGAAATTGGAAGTCATGAAAACATAAAAGTCTTTGAAGTTGGTGAAACTTACTGTGATTAGCCCATTTCCAAGTAGAACAACAAGTTCTATGTTTTTAGGTTAAAAATTTGACATCTTCAGTTTATGCTCACTCACTTTTAATCTCTTGCTACTGGATCTACTTCAACTTTCTCTTCGTATCTTCAAAAACTTCTCTTCATTCGTTGGTATTTACACTTTTCCACTTAAAGTGATATTAACTTTCAGAGAGTATATTCATTACCTGCTTTTCAAAGATTCTGATTTTGTTAGTTGAATCTATTTTCTTGTTGGGTGCTTCCACTGATTATAATAGGAGACTGGAAGTGGACGAATGAGGCCCAATATGAGCGTATAATTATAGTGATTATACCCCCCAAATGACTTTTGTATATAGATTACACTTTCAACTCTGTTTAGAAATTGCACCTTTTACAAACTGCTTTTAAGAATATGCTGTAGTTAAAATATGAAAGTGAATGTGTTTTTTCTGGGTAAGTTCAAGATTGCCAATTTGGTAAGCTTGTCACATTTTTGTTTCTCAATATCTATCTCTTCAGGGTCAAAATTGTATCATTTCTTATATTTTTCCTACAGTTTATTTTCCCAGATACTTGAATTTGACTTGAAAATCTTAGAACATTACATTTTCAGATAGACACATTCCAGGTTAGTAGAAACAAAACTAACTTTTAATAAGTTCTTGCTACATTCCAGACCTTGTGCTAAAACTTGTGCAAGTGTTATTTAATCTATGTGGCAAGCCAATGAGGTAGACACTTGCTATGGGTTTATCAACCAAAAACCAAAGATAGGAGAGAAAATCATCTCCAAATATTTTGAATTTATTGGGGAACAGGAAAGAGGGTAATAATCCATAATGCATTATGGCAAGCCACAGATGTATCTGGTAAGGGAAGAGTGAGTAGAAGTTTAATTGGCAAAAAAGGAGAAATTAACATAAGCTGCTTGGAAAGAGAGTTCATTGGTTCCGGCGGCTCAAAGCTAGAGCTGACAGAAATTCATTGGGGAAGGTATTATAACTGGGCAAGTGTTCTTTCCAGAGCATCTTATCTGAATTACTGTGGTGCTAAAGAGTATCTAGTGATAAACCTTCTTGGCCAGGCGTGATGGCTCATGCCTATAATCCCGGCACTTTGGGAGGCTGAGGTGGGCGGATCACTCAAGGTCGAGAGTTGGAGAGCAGCTTGGCCAACATGGCTAAACACCATCTCTACTAAAAATACACAAATTAGCTGGGCTTAGTGGCACATGCCTGTAATCCCAGCTACTTGGGAGGCTGAGGCAGGAGAATCTCTTGAACCTGGGAGGTGGAGGTTGCAGTGAACTGAGATCGTGCCACTGCACTCCAGCCTGGGTGACAGAGTGAGACTCTGTCTCAGAAAACAACAACAACAACAACAACAACAAATAAAAAAACCTTCTCATAGAAATGCCTATACGGGTATGAAATGTAAAAGCCTTGAAAAGCAGGAGAGGCATGAAAGATATGAAGGGATTTCTTGTGGGGCTTTAGAAAGTTTGTGGAAACAGTTCTTATCTCACACATGCAAGTATGAGCCTCTGCCTTTATGCCTTTCTTAACCAATTTTGCCTGCATCTGACAAGAGTGACTTCGTTCTGCTGTCTGCCACTATCACAGGTTGAATCATGGGTCCTACCAAAACATATTTTGGACTCCTAACACCCAGTATCTCAGAAGGTGACTCGATTTAGATACAGGGCTTTTAAGAATTAAGAAAAAATGAGGTCAGATGGGTGGATCCTAATCCAATATGATAGGTGTCCTTATAGAAAGAAGAAATTAAAACACAGACACACACACAGACAGAAAGATGACCGTTTGAAGACAAAACGAAAACATAGCTATCACAAGCCAAGCAGAGGGGCCTCACAATGAAACCAAACTGCTGACACTTCAAAAAAAATTTTAATTTTAGATTCAGGGGGTACATGTACAGGTTTTTTTAAGGGTGCATTGTATGACGCTGAGGTTTGGGCTTCTATTGATCCTGTCAAATCAGATAGTGAACATAGTACCTAGTATGAAGTTTTTCAACTCTCACTCCCTTCCCTTCCTCCCTCTTTCTGGAGTCCTTACTGCATGTTACTCCCATTTTTATGTCCATATTTACCTAACCTTTAGCTCCTAGTTGTAAGTGAGAACATATGGTATTTGGTTTTCTGTTTCTGGGTTAATTCTCTTAGGAAAATAGCCTCCAGCTGCATCCATGTTGCTGCAAAGAACGTGATTTTATTTTTTATGGCTGCATAGGATTCCATGTTGTATATGTATAACATTTAAAAAAATCCAGTCCAGTGTTGATGGGCACCAACATTGATTCCATGTCTTTGCCATTGCGAATAGTGTTTTGATAAACATACAGGTGCAGGTGTCTTTTTGGTGGAACAATTTGTTTTCCTCTGGGTATATATGAGATTGCTAGGTTGAATGGTAGTTCTGTCTTAGTTCTTTGAGAAATCTCCAAACGGCTTTCCACGATGGCTGAACTAATTTACATTCCTACCAACTGCGCGTAAGCATCCCCTTGTCTTCTCAGCTGTGGCAACCTCTGTCATTTTTTTACTTTTTAATGTTAACTATTCTGATTGGTGTGACATGGTATTTCATTGTGATTTTGATTTGCATTTCTCTGATGATTAGTGATTTTGTGCATTTTTTCATATATTCATTGGCTTCTTTGCACGTCTTCTTTGGAGAACTGTCTGTTCATGTCTTTGTTGATTTTTAAATGGGGTTATTATTATTACTCTTTTTTTGCTTGTTGATTTGTTTATGTTCCTTATAGATTCAGGATGTTAGGCCTTTGCTGGATGCATAGTTGGTAAATATTTTCTCTCATTCTGCAGGTTGACTGTTTACCCTGTCAGTAGCTTCTTTTGCTGGGCGAAAGCTCTTTACCTGCCAACGCTTTGATCCTGGATGTCCAGATCCCAGATCTGTGAAAAAATCAATTTCTGTTTTTGCAGCAACTCAGTCTGTGGCATTTCATCATGGCAATTATGCAGACTTATTTTGTTGGGCCAACTGCTAGAAGACCTTGCAGTACTAGTACTCTTTTCATTATACATATGAATAATCTGAGGTTTAAAGAGATTAGACAAAATGTCCAAGCCACATAGATGGTAACTGCCTGAATGAGACTCAAACTAAGGTTATTTATTCAGCAAGTAACTCTTTACCCTATACCATATACTAGGCGCTATTATATCTAAAGGTACAAAAGTGAACAAAAAATTTCAAAAGAGGGACAGAATCAAGGGATCCAAATTATAAGAACAGTTAAGTAGTTCCTGCAACAAAATCAAGCACTATCTGAAAACAATCTGTGTGTGGCTGCTGGAGGCAGTGGTCTCTGGATTCTTGCTGTGCCTTTTCAGGTGTTAGACAGTGAAATTTTACTGAGTCAAAATGTTGCTATTACAGACCACGATCCCTTCCCTGAAGTTCGTTTGGAGAAACATAGGTCCACAAATATTTCTCAAACAGGTAAAAACAAAAATAAAAAAATAAGAAAGGAGAAATTCTTAGCAAACAAAGTTGGGAACTTTTCTGTTTTTTTCTCTTTTTTTTTGAGATGGAGTCTTGCTCTGTCGCCCAAACTGGAGCGCAGTGGTTTGATGTTGGCTCACTGGAACCTCCACCTCCTGGATTCAAGCAATTCTCCTGCCTCAGCCTCCCAAGTAGCTGAGATTACAGGCACACGCCACCACACCCGGTTAATTTTGTGTATTTTAAGTAGAGATGGAGTTTCATCATGTTAGCCAGGATGGTCTCGAACTCCTAACCTCATGATCCTCCCACCTCAGCCTCCTGAAGTGCTAGGATTACAGGCATGAGCCACTGTGCCCAGCTGAGAACTTTTCATTGTCACTCTTTTGGAGCTTCCTCATAGCACAAGAGTCCCCAACCCTCAGGCCACGGACTGGCAGGGGTCTTTAGCCTGTTCACAGCAGGAGGTGAGCCGCAGACAGCCAGGATTACCGCCTGAGCTCCAGCTTCAGTCAGATCCACAGTGGCATTAGATTCTCGTAGGAGCATGAACTGCATTGTAAACTATGCATGCAAGTATTCTAGGTTGATGCTCCTTATGAGAATCTAATGCCTGATGATCTGAGGGGGAACAGTGTCATCCCCAAACCATAAATGATCAAAAGACTCTTATTTTCAGCACACATGTAAAAAATTCTCATATAGGTAATAGGCAACTCTTTGAAGTAAGAGGACATGAATGGTAAATCTTGTTTGTTTGTTTGTTTGTTTGTTTGTTTTTGAGACTGAGTCTTGCTCTGTCACCCAGGCTGGAGTGTAGTGGCATGATCTTGGCTCACTGCAACCTCCACCTCCTGGGTTCAAGAGATTCTCATGCCTCAGCCTCCTGAGTAGCTAGGATTACAGGCCCATGTCACCACACCCAGCTAATTTTTGTATTTTTAGTAGAGATGGAGTTTCACCATGTTGGCCAGGCTGATCTCAAACTCCTGACCTCAGGTGATCTGCCTGCCTCAGCCTCCCAAAAGGGCTGAGATTACAGGTGTGAGATACTGTCCCCTGCCAAATCCTATATTTTCCTAAGTAATTATTTAAATTGACTTTTAAAAATTAGAAACATTACAATTTACATTATTATAGATATCCAAATATATATTTAATCCAAATCAAAAATTTCTAAAGAGCTGTTTCAGTTTAAATGGGAGAAATATTAAGAAAGATTACATGGAGTACAAATTAGTGTTAACAAACTTACATGTATACTTGAATGGAATTAGCTGTATCAAGCTCATTAACTTGAATTAGAAATTCTAGAATTTGCAACATAATAATTTTCATGTTTTTCCATTACACCAATGTTATTTCTATATTAGAAGAGGATGGGTACATATTTTGTTGAAGAAATGAATATAGTAAAAATTATGTGGGTGCTAGCTGTTATCTTATGCCTCATCTTTATAGTCAATTTTTACAGAAAATCTGTATGCTAAGGATGGTCTTCCAAGTTATCACATATTAGGGACAGCTAGACAAGTGACCTGAAAAAATCAAGAATATGGTGGATCGGTAATTTTTTTAGAATCTGAAAATAGCATGCTACTTACTTACAAATGCCAACCGCATCTCCTAGGCAGGACTAATCCATCTGTTCTCTTTGGGCTTGGTATATAGAGCTTCAGTCTGTGAGCTCAGTGATTTACAGAGGAGACTACTTCATACACATCTTTTAAAAAGAAAATTCAGACATTTAAAAGAAGAAATTAAGACTTCTTCATTTTACTAAGACATTGTAGACTTAAAGAAATCATTTTATAAAGATAGCAATTGGCAGTATTCCTTAAATTATCTTTTAAAATATAGTTCAAACATAGTTAAAGTTACATACAACTTTCCAGGAAAGCACTTGTTTGCATAGAATGTGGTACATCTACATAACATTAGATTTTTCCCCATAATCATTTTACTTACATTCAACTATAATTTGTATTTAGCCTTTAGGGCACATGAATTTATTTAGGTTATTCTGAAGTTATAATTATATTTTTGCCACAGATAAAATATTAATTAGTGGGCTAACCCTACACAATATAAATTATGGTTTTTACTATGCTACAGTGGTTCTATGTTAGGAAAGAATGAATTTGAAAATGTTTAAAAATAAATACTTTGATTAATTAGTGATAAAATTCACATATATACAAGTAATTAATGCTTCTGAATGTGTTTTTTTTTAGATCAGATGATGCTAATAATGTGATACTATGTAAATAATTCTCTTATACACATTTATGATTCCTAATAAGAAGATAAACTGTGATTCTTTGGATTATATACTATTTTTAAAAATTATGATGGTACTTTCTATATCATATAATGAATAGACACAAAGAATAACTGATTTTAAAACTTGTTGAAGTTCAGACACATTTTAAGTAATTTTAAACCTAATCATGATTTTTGAGCTCTCTCAAATTATATCACATTTAGTAATGCGCTTACTTACATTTTAGCTACTTACATGCTGTCCTACCCCATTTATGTTCTTATAAAAGAATACTCGAGGCTGGATAATTTATAAAGAAAAGAGGTTTATTTGGCTCATGGTTCTGCAGACTGTATAAGAAGCAGTGTGCAAGCATCTGCCCCTGGTAAGGGCCTCAGGAAGTTTCTACTTGTTGAGATTCACTCAGGGTGGCTGGCAAAATAGTACAGAAAATACTAGGGAAAGTTACAGATTATAGTCTCAAACCTTTTGGAAGGCTGAAAGGTTTTATTGGGACAGACCGAAGGTGGCAGGCCCATTACTAGGGAAGAGAGAGAGACAATGAAAGGCTTTCTCACTTTGTCTGTTTACCCCACATCCCTTTGTCTCCACTCTGTTTACTCACGTAAACAGTTGTGCTGGATGGTCTTCTCAGGGAGAGACAAAAGGAGGATTACCCAGTAATAGTATTTACTCTGGGCCTGGAACCTAAAGTTTTTTATCATTCATAAAACCACTCTTTTAACTATGTTAATTATGTACAAGCATGTTGACTTAGAACCTCTGTTATGAAATCGTGACTAAATAAATATGTGGATGTACAGGGGGTCTTGGTCGACTGGCTGCATTTCGCCCTCTGAAAGCAACTGACAATCATCCCTAGCCCACTTGAATCACTGAACCAGGTGTGAGAGTGAATTCATTCATCTGTCGTCAAGTCAGGGTCTGCAGGACAGACCTCCATTGGTGGTGACCAATGTCTCATCCACTCACAGCAGAAGGTGAAAGGGAGATGGCATCACATGGAAGGGAAGAAAAGGAGAGGGAAAGGAAGTACCAGGCTCTTTTCAACAATTGGTTTTGGATAAAACTCATAGAGTAAGATCTCACTTATTACTGCAAGGACAACACCAAGCCCCCCTCAGGAGGGATTTACCCCTGTGACAAAACACCGCCCACCAGGCCCCACCTCCAATGTTGGGGATCAAATTTCAACACCAGATTGGGAGGGGACAAATATCCCAACTATATTACATATAGACAAGAAAACATATGTAAGTGAAAAATACCACTAGCATGTCTAGGGCTTGATATCAAACCAAGTCATGTGCAAAATGAATTACATTTTATAATAATGGAATGTTATCAGAAATTTGAATGAGATTTTGTTAAATTTGCTTTGCAAGAAAAAAAAAACTACATCTTTTGCTTAATATGAGTCTATGCTTAGCTTTTTTCCTCCTAAAACTGAAAGAAAATATATTTTAAAATATTCTTTATTTTTTGGTTTAAGTACTTTCAAAAATGTTTCTGATGGGCATGTTGAGAATTTGAAAATGGTATTACTCACATAAGAATAGTTTTTTAAAATGTTAGATTTTCCAACGATTGAATGGCATGTCAACTCCCCCCACCAAAAAAACCCAAAATACTAAAAATGAAAGAAATAAAAAATGTTTGTTACTAAGATCATCTTTAGTTATAAAGTAGCCATAAATTCATCTGTCCAGAGTTCCATTTTAGGGAAACCGCCTCTTGCCCTTTCTAGAGCTAGCCTGTGCAGTCCACAGTCCTTCTGTGTTAGTTAAGGAGGCAACTGTGATCTAAGTCTGGCTTAAACAGAGTAACCTCCCTTCCTACCTCCCTGCTTCATTAATTGAACCACAGAGAGTCCCACCTGGGGCTTTTGAGGTGCCTTTGTGATCTCTGGAACTTACATATCATATAAACCTAAAGTTTCTTTTGTTCGTGTACCCACCAAGTGGAGAGATCCCCCAGGAGAATCAAGCCAGAGGGGAGGAGAGCAGAGTTAAGAGCTAGAGATCAAGCCTTGTTGGTCATCTTGGGAAACCTGGATTCAACTGACGCTGAAGAAAGTGCAAATCCTGGGCTATCTTCCAACATAAACCCAGACCAAACGAGAAGGAAACCACAATAGAACAAACAAACAAAACATTCTTATTCACAATGGTTGGAATTAGGCTTCTGACATTTAAAATCAAGAGTCCTGCTTGATATAAACACATTATTCTATCTGAACACAAGGCCTTGGAAAATGAACGTAAATACATTGTGTTTGACAAATAGTAGTTTCAAATACATTCCAGGCACTATCCCCAGCTAAATGGGATTAGAAAAAAAATGAATCTCTGTCCTTTTGAATCCTACTTTTTAGCTGGGACAGATAACCAATAAGACTTAATCATAATAAACAAGTAAATTCTAACATATCTTACAAGATGATAAGTGCTATGGAAAATTTTTGAACAGAATAAAGCGACAAGAAACCATGGAGGCAGAGTGGGAATGAGTTCTGAAAACAACTTGAAACACAGCAGTTGGAGTGGGCCTTTCTAAAAGGGTGATTACACAAAGCCTTGAAGGAGATGAAGAAGTTAGGTAGGAAGGTACCTGCAGGTAGAGAATTCTAGACAGAGCAACAAGCCAATGTCAATGTAGAATTGTGCCTACTATATGCAAGGAGGGTGGGGGAGGCAGGGTATTATATGGATTAGCAGAGAGACAGAGTTAGTAGCTCATGGGAAAACTGGGATCAAGAAAGTACTTTTGGGGATGAACAAAGGTAGAAGGAAAAACTGATAACATAGGAGATGGGGGAAAGACAGCAATGGGGTCTAGTTGATAAGGACCAGTCTTAGACAGGAGATAGAAGAGCCAGGAATGCCAACACAGTGTACAGGTGCAGAAACAGATGAGTAGGAATCAGCCACCAGTGGAGAGAGAGGATGGATCAGGAAGTGTTGGAAGTTCGAAGACAAAAACAAGGTGTAAAATCCGCCTAGGACATTGGGGAAGAAATGAGATAGGGAACTACAGTGTAACTCTCAGGCTCTGCAAAGGCCTACTTTCAATGTATTATTTATTGCAAATGAGAATAGCTGATATAGTTCGTTTTCTCTAATTATATTCAATTGTATAGGCGCTGGCGCAAAAAAGGCAGAAAGTTGAATTTAACCAAGGTTGTGATTTTGCTAAGGAAGCATGGTAAATTGAGAAAGAGGTAAGCCAGCTGGGAGTACGAGTCAAGCATTGCTAATCCCAAAAGCTGAAATCTGAAATGCTCCACAATTAAAAACTTTTTGAGTGCCAACGTGCTGCCATTAGTGGAAAATCCCATACCTGACCTCATATAATGGGTTGCCATCGAAACATAAATGAATTTTGTGTTTAGACTTGGATCCCATCTCCAGGATACCTCAATATGTGTATACAAATACTCCAAAATAAAAAAATACAAAATACAAAATCTGAAACACACCTAGTCCCAAGCATTTTGGATAAGGGATACTCATACCATGTATGCAAGGAGTGATTATAAAGTGAAAGTGTCTAAAAGTGAATTTTGAGCTGAGTCAGAAGCTTACTGGGGACTTGAGGGAATAGAGGTAACTGGTGAGATTAGAGGACTGGAATACTGGTGATGCATGAAGGGGAGCAAGGAGGCAGTGGAGGCTAATAGGTGGGATGCTGCTGAGATTATGGAGTGGTCACAGGTATTTATAATGACAAGGTCCTGAGTATGAGCATCAGCATGTGAGTGGGTGTTTGGGGAAGAATGAAGCATGTGGTTACTGGAAAAGGGAGTTCAAGAAAGTGAGGAGCACAAATTGAAAATGCCCCTTCTTCTGGCTGGAATGTCAACATATTCCTGGGTTTGAAAGATCCATCTTGATGGACCCCGAGGTGACCTTGGTAATGGCATCTATTTAAAGCAAAGCAACCGACAGAAGAAGCCCAAGTCCCTGAGGACGCTGAAGGACCAAATTGCTTCACCAGCCCTGGACTACACATTGTTTTAGTCCTATTTCTTACCATCTATTTCTCACAGCTGAGCCTAATTCCAGTGGATCTGCATCAAGCACTTACTTCCATGACACCAGTTACTCCTTCACCTCACTTTATCTTTCTCATTAGTTTAAAAGCCAGAATTAGCTTTAAACATCTCTTCCATCTGTTAAGACCCAGAGTAAGAATCAAGCACTCCATAAAGCATGACTTGGATTCTGCAGGCAGAATTAATTATCCACTTATTGGTATGTCTCTAAATTCTGAATTTTAAATCCCAAATTCCGAATGTATAAGATATCATCTTCATATATGTCTCACTGTGGTGTTTTGCAAATAGTGAGCTCTCAAATGCCCGTTGAACAAATGACTGTTTTGACACCAGCCGAGTAGAATAAACTCACCACGAACCTTTGATATGATAAAGGGCAGCTTGGAGAAAGACTTCTACAGTTCGCACTGGTGTTAGCAGATCAAAAGGGAAATGGACTCTGACTTCAGAGAAGTGTATCAGAGAGATCTCAGGGAGAGCACTGCTTCAAAAGAATGCAACACATTGAGGTTTGCCTCTGAAGCGTGACAACTTCAGTCTGTCCCAGAAAAAAAAAAAAAAAACTGCATTTTTTTGAAAGCTTGACTGTGTTGAAATGCCAAGTCAGAACTTGACCAAGGACATTTCTGAACTTGTAACTATTTCTTGGCAGGGTAGTTAGTATAAAAGCAACAGCAGCATAGAACTCTCAATGGGATACTATTAAAAGGCAGCTGTTCACGGGTAGATGAGGGAAATCGTTCTAAGACAAGCCAGAGGAGCTAGTGCAGGTAATCCTTCATCTGAGAAAACCCAATTTACAAAGACATTTAGATAAAAATACCTCACCACAGGAGATGCACCTCAAATTAGAGTTTGCATAGTATTTTTGCCAGAGCAATACTATTTAAATGACATTGGGGCTTGTCATACTATTAATAAAGCACTCTAGCTACTCTTTTATAGTTTATTCTGGGACTGTGACAACCACTGGTAGATGCAATGAAAACTAGGTGCTGAGTTTAAATCAACTAGTTTTCTTCCAGTAGTGCTCTGCAAAGATGCTTGCGGCCTGCCCTACCTATTAAGAATGACTTTACTTAGGGGCCATGACATATGTGACATTGGTTGGGTGGTTGGGTTGGGTATAAATGACAGTTTTATCAGCCAGCATTATTTTCCTTAAATAAAGAATGGAATTACTGAAAGTAACCATTGAACCTCAGGTCATGTGAGTTTAGTAATTGCTTATCGTATTAGTTTTAGATGCTGGCACTGCATGTGCTCTGTTTATTCTGATTTTACTAAAATAAAAAGTTCAAAAATCTTTTAAAAATGGCTTTATTTTTGTTTGACTCTGCAGCACTTTCTAATCTGAGTACTCAATGCTTCTCTGTCCTTTATCAGCTGCATTCTCATAGTTTGCTGGTCATTCTAGTTCATTTTTTTTTTCCTCAGTAAAGGAGGTTTTCTTTGGCTTCATTTGAATACAAAGACCAGTTTTTACTTGGGGCTCAAGCTAAAAACAATTTCCTACCCACGCTTGGTGAAGGGTATGATACTTCTTGTGAATCATATTAATTATATTCCTCTTTCATCCCATGACAGTAGTTACAATATAAGCCCTTCACACCAATTGTAATACAGGAATGAATACCTTTTCAGCAGGATACAAAAAGAAAACCATCAATCTAGTGTACGGGCTGGAATTAAGGAGACTTTCCCTTCAGTGTAGGTAATAAAAGCACCAAGTCTCTACTTTTCCTAGAAAACTTAATTTCTCCCCACCTGATGCTCCCTGCCACACTTTATCATTTTATTTGAAAATTGCTTCATTTTCTCAGTCCATTTTATCTAAATCCATAGGACTTGTCTACGTAACTGAAGTTTAATTTCAAAACACTTTCGTCATGCTAATTCCTCCAGTATTTATTACGAATCTGCAGGGTACACAGAATGGTAATAAACGCCGGGACGGGGAAGGCGACTTGGGTTTAGGGGAAGACAGTCTTATCTTGGCCTGGAGAGCGCTGCTCACCACATGCATACTGACACAGAAGAGGGAGGTAAAGTTCTTAAAACGTAAAACATCGACCACAGCACTTCAAATGCTGTGCTGGTACTTGAAACAGAGAGGTTAGTTTTTGCAGCACGACCTAGGTTGGCAGAATTTTGTCTGGAGCTTCTAAATAAGAAATTAGAAATGCATATTTTCCATGATACAGATTCAGCTTGCATTGCAGTTTAATAATATCTTATTTTTCTTCTACCTAATCATTTGACACCCCGTAAGCCATTCAGTTGCCAAGAAACAGACCAACAAATCACTAGCAGCACATTTTATGAGACCATCATATACCTCACTGTTGATGACAGTTTTGTAAAAACAGTCCTGAATCTTTAAGGGTTTCATTTATAGCAAGCTATAATAAAATGAATGTGAGTTACTCTCAGATTTTTTAATAAATAAAGGACATGTGAATCATGGAAATGCATACTAATCCTATCAGTATTTTTCTAAATATTCAATAGAAATAAAACAACCAACCACCCAACCAACCAATGCCCCATGTCACCACATGTGTACACACACACACACGCGCGCACGCGCACACACACACGCACTTTGCTTCACTTGTATAAACAAAAGCCACAGATTCTGCTGAAATTATAATTTCCCTTGTGGCTAAGGGAGTGGCTAAGTTTGCTAAAGCTGCCATAATAAATACTACAGACTGGGAGGGGAGGCTTAAATACATTTATTTTCTCACAATTCTGGAGGCTAGAAGTCCAAGCTTAGGTGTAAGCAGGTTTGGTTTCTCTTAAGGCCTCTCTCCTTGGCTTGCAGATGGACACCTTCTGGCTCTGTATTCACATGGCCTTTCCTCTGTGCAAAAGCATATCTCTGTGTCTTTTACCATCTTATAAGGACACCAGTCATATTGCATTAGGGTCTCACCCTTAAGACCTCAATTTAAAGGTCCTATCTCCATGCTGAGGTGTTAGAGGTTAGGACTTCAGCATATTAATTTTGGGGAGGGACACAATTCGGTCCAGAACTCTTGTTGTTTGAAATGACCAGTACATCAATTGTGTTTTCTAGGCACTTTAAAAACACTGCATTGCAAACTTTACATTGCGGTTTGTAGAAAAGGAGATGAAATTATTTCTAAAATAGAAAATTGCCTGTGACTTATTGCTGCTGTAAGACTTGCCCACACAACACCCATCCTAAAGTTTACCAGTTCTTTCCAGCATATATTTGCTTTCTAAGAGAAGCTAAGAAGATGAAAAGAGATACTGTCTAAGAAGGTGAACTTGCGGAATCTAGTGTAGGCTACAACTGTTGTACAGAGGTATGACTGGGGACTGTGTTGTGTGGGACACAGATGTGAGATGAAGAGGAGGGAGGATTACAGGCAGATGTGGGCCTGAGTCTGGAATCTCCCTGGTCACATGACCTTGATCAAACAAAGCCTCAGTCTTCATGTATTACACTTATATGAGAAGTGATACATTTTTAGAAAAATAACGGGATTCTATACCCAAAAGCAAGCTAATTATTTCCCCTAGACCCATATTAATGGCAGTCTTTATTTACTTCTTATTTTGTCATCTCTGTTCATCAATTGCAAATTATGATCATTAGTAAGTACCTACTGTTTACTAGAACTAAACAGACAGCTATGTATATAAAACAAACTAACATATATTTTTTGCTTTCAATAAGCTTTCTATTCTATTGGGGGGAAGGGCATAAAATATTTTTCCATATATTACTTATATTAAACATTTACATATAATATCTAAAGTAACTTTAAGAAACTCAATAACTATTTAAGTGTCTACTCCACCCCAGGCCCAATGTTAGGAGCCAGGGTTACAAATTTATGGTGCTTCAAGAAGAATTACTGATCTTGTTCTTATTCAAAGCACTAGCTTTGCCACTTTTTTTTTTTGAAAAAAGGTCTAGATTAACTTATGTTAGATAATTTGCACTCTATTTCTGCCATAATTTATAGTAATCTTAAATTTATAAGTTTATAAAGGAGTCAACAGTATTCTGTCTAAAGGTGTTTGGGCATATGCATATATAAATTGACACTGTGATTAATCATATAATTTCACAAATTTGTGTCATTTTTATTTCATAAAAATCTTGTCATCACTCCAAAGTATTGTATAGTGTTAAGGTATTGATGAAATCCCATCAAATTTAGGGCAATGTTCATTTTATAATAAATTTGCTTCAAATGAGTCTATGGACCACTATATTAGTAGAAATTAACAATGCTTTCAATTAGTCGATGTTTTCTATTCAAATTGTGCCTTAAATAAATAATTTTGTGACATATAAAATATTTCAATTAATATCTTCTTGGGTTTAGTGGCTCCCATCCATTCATTCAACAAATACTTTTTGGCTGTTATACTTACTCTAATATTTTAGAAATTATGCTGGGCGCCCCCTTCTGGTGACTGAAAAAGAGGCAAAATAGGGAATGGTACTTGTTTGCTTTGGTGAAAAGTACCATATTTTTTTCCTGCTAAAATGACCATTGCAATAGAATCTATGAAAAATAACATTAAATAGTTTAACACAAAATAATAAAGTGATGAAATTTATTGAACATATTTAGTATTTTGAAATTAATTTAATTCTTACTGCTGCTTTTTTCTTTCCACCTAAGCTAAGCTGTTTGTTTATGATGCTGTATCTAAGTGCAGTGCCCAAGCTTCCCAGCAGAGGGCGATACACAGCGACTGACTGCCGCACTCAAGCCAAGTTGTCCCATTTCTCAGCCTTCATTACAATTTGTATCCTTGGTAACAAGGCATAATATTACTCCCAGAAACTGACTAGACACTTGAAGGACACTGAACTTATCTTGTAGGGTTCATAAAGCTTTGTTTACATCTGTAGACTCATGTATTTGAAGAGTTGAATATGACAAGAGAGAATTAAAGAAATAGATTTTCATTCTTTAATTTCCCAGTTTGTTATATAAATAATCAAAGTGCCTTTAGTGAGGATTAAAACTAAAGCCTTCCTCTACAATTTCTTTTAAAGGCATATAGTTTTTGCTTTTGTTATAACTGAACAAATCTATACAAGAAATGAAGAATGTGGTGGTAGTGAACATAAAAGTCATGCAATTTTCTTTGGGAGAGAAATATAGAATGACATTAATGAAAGAGTTATAAAATAAATATTATAAGAGTACAGAGCAGCTATTTGATTAGAAATTTAGGAGGTTTGACCTACTTTTCTCTGAATTAAATGCGACCTCCTGAAAGTATTTTAAACACACATAGTACTTTCAGAAATATAGTTATCTATTTCTTTTCTTTAAAATATTTAACACAGTTTACTTAAAATGATGTATTTTGGATTTGGATTTTGTACTCATAAAAGAATGTTGTCACAGATAATAGTGTATAATAAGGTCAGGTAAAAGAGAATGAGTGAATTACAGAAAATGCAGATTACTTGAAAGATAGAATATTATTAAAAATCTTATAAATAAGAAATATTAGTAAACTTCTGGGAGATTTTTTGTTGAAGAGCCTTATTTAATTTTCCTGACTTTTGGGGGCATAGGAGTTATATATCATACAATTTCAAACAGGAGAATGAAGCTCTTGTTTGATGGTGTTCACTGTTGAAATCAAGCACTGTGTGCCTGCCTGTGGAAGGTCAGCTGCCTGCTTGCCTCTCAAGAGGGCTCATGAGTTGGAATTCATTACCTGATTTTATCAACACACCAAAAAGAGATCTATCTCTTTGAGACCGACTTATTAACCAAACCCCTGAGATGGATATATGAAAACGTAATGCCAATTTGTTTTACTCACAGTGAGCAGTCCATGTTGTGAAAACTGGAATCTTTGTGCTGGATCATGTAATTTTCTCCCTATGGGCAGAATTACTTGAGAGGACAGATTATAATTGCAAGGTTTCTTGGTGATTATGTGTTTTAAGACCCTTTTTTTTTTTTTTTTGGAGAGAGTCTTGCTCAGTCTTGCTCTGAATGCAATGGTGTGTGATCTCAGCTCACACCCGCCTTCCAGGTTCAAGTGATTCTCTGTCCTCAGCCTCCTGAGTAGCTGGGATTACAGGTGCCCTCACCATGCCCATCTAATTTTTTTTTTTTGTATTTTTAGTAGAGAAAGGGTTTCACAAGGTTGGTCAGGCTGGTCTCAAACTCCTGACCTCAGATGATCCACCTGCCTTGGCCTGCCAAAGTGCTGGGATTACAGGTATAAGCCATCACATCCAGTGACACTGTTTAAATCAGAGGTAGATCTAATCTTGGTTTTTTAAAAATAGCAATGAGTATGAAATTTCATGATACCAAGAACCCTGAAGATCAGTCAAAATGTAATTATGCTGCTCTTTCATTCTCGATTCAAAACAATATCACCAAGTATCAATCAACAGTGAAATGGATAAATTGTTACACACTTATTCTATAAACTATTATACACCATGAAAATGAAAATGAATGAATGAAAGCTCTATGTAACACATGACAAATATCATAAGACACAAAATGCTGCATACATTATGATTCCACTTACATAAAAGAAAAACAGGAAAAGCTATATATTTTTGTAATGCACACTTCAGTGTTAAAGTTTATACTACAGATAAGGTGAGTAAAAAAGCAATAATTACAGAATTGGAGAGTAATTAACTCTAGGGGGAAGGAGTGTATGGTAGATGCGTGTGTGCTGGCACTGTTCTTTTCTCTTGTTAACTGGATGTGTCATGGATATCTGCTTCTGCACTTTCTTGTAAGTATTAGGCTGAGCCATGTAAAATTATTGATATTTTAGCACTTTAACACCACAGCAATTTTTGCTTTTGACAAAATAGCAATTTCATATGGGTTAACCTAATAAGTTACATTTCATTAATTAAAATTGTATTACTTAACACAGTATCTATCTATAGAGATGCTTATATAAATGAATAGTAATATGTATGCATGCATACATGGTTCTAGTGCCGTGAAGCTCTAGCGCCGTGAAGCTCTAGTGCCTTGAAGCAATGACACCTCAGTAGCAGTGAGCACACCTAACACAATGATCTTAGTCTCTACCAGAATTATTCAATAAAAGGAACTAGGGTGCCATGGAACAATGGCTGATTCTAGGATGGAAGCAGGAAATATACAAGATGAGCCTGGAGTATTTTGTAGAGCCAGAGAGTAAGGAAGTGCTTACAAGCAAACACACACATAAATACACACACACACACACACACACACACACACTCTCACACTCACACATATATACACAAAATGAGGGGAGAAAGTCTAAGGGGCATAGGAGTCAACTGAAACAGCTTCCAAAGGCCAAAGCTAAAATTATTTGAACAAACCCAACAAAAACAAAATACTATTGGATTTTAATGGAGAATATAAAATAAATATCAAGGATCTAAACTGATACAAGTGTCATATCAACAGTGATAAGTCATGTTGTTGGTTTGGACACCTTTGATATGTTGTGATGAGAATATACTTTCTCTCTGTAATCTTCCTCCTCTGAGCTCATGAGCCCTGTCTAATTATGAGAAAAAAAATCAAATAAATCTTAATTAATGGATAATCTACAAAATACTTGACCAGGACTGATCAAAACTGTCAAGGTTATAAACAGTATGAAAAGCCTGAGAAACTGTCGCAGCTAAGAGGAACCTAAGAAGAGATTATGATGAAATGGATTGTGTTACTCCAAATCAGTTCCTGGAACAGATAAAGGACATTGCCGGGGGCAGGAAACCTAACAAAATCTGAATAAATACTAGACCTTAGTTAATGATAATGTATCAATATTGATTTATTGATTTTGACAAACATACCAAACAAATGTAGTATTAATAATGAGAGAGTCTGAGTATTGGGTTTATGGGAACCCTCTGTGTTATCTCTGTAATTTTTATATAGATCTAAAACTGTTTTAAAACAAAAAGCTTGTTAAAACAAAACAAGTCTTTTTTTTCAAATATTTAAACAAATTAGTATTTTTCACTTTTGGGAGTAGTCTAAAAAGCATGCTGCCCACAACTGGCCATATTTTTCAAAGAGGGAGGTATTGCCATCTCAGTTGAAGTATTAGACTTTTGATTGGCTGGGGTAAACTCCAACTGAAACTCTATTATCATGCACTTGGCAGAACACTTACTGTTCCTTGTAGGTAAAATGAAACAGCTCAGTTCAGTTAAATCATGGTCAAAAGCCTTGATAACATGGAACCTATTGTAGTAAATCATATTTATTTTGAGAGAAAGACTGGCTGAGTGGGTTTGTCTGTAATAGCAGAGTTGGGAGAAATAGAGTCATTTCAGCGTCTCTTCAGTGGGTTGGTTGTATTGGGTAGAAATAAACATTCTTACACGTTCAAAGCCTCTGTGAAAGTATCCAGCCAGTGAGGCCACAGCCAGTTTTTCTTACTTGCAGATGGTGTTTTGCATCCTGATGTGAGAGACAGTTGAAATATGCCACAAGTTTTAAAATTTATACTAATTGGTATTCTAGCTCCTCAAACTACTGCTAGGAGGTTGGGGGCGAAGTCCCGGCCAGGTGGCCAGAGTTGACCATATTCGATGTGACTGTGAGGACTGAAATATTCCTAGATACATTTGTATCTGTGGAGGACGTACAGTGAGGCTGAGATGCTTACATTCAGAAATGGGGTTATGTGGCAGAGGGTAAATATACAAACAGTGAGTTCCGCAATGTGTTGATTAATGCAGTACACAATTCTTAAACACAAAAATAGTCCTTCTTCATTCTACAGCAGGTCCTACAGCTAAGTCCTGTGCTTGTTTCAAGGCAATGCTGTTTTGAAAGGACCACAGCCACAATGACCTGTGTTTAAAGAAAGCACATGGAGACATGGGAGAACTGAGAATGAAAATAGCATGCAAGGAAAGGTAGGTGTGTTTAGATTGAAGCGAAGCCATGGTTTTTATTCTCAAGTTTTTAAGAGTTGTCATGAAGAAGAAGGAAGAAACATGTTATGTTGTCCTAGATAGATCAAAGTAGCAATGGGCCAAGTTAAAGAAAACCAAAATTTGTTTTCTTTAACTTGGAATCTTGGAATGCTTTAGGAGGCAATTTCTAATAGAGCTTTTGGAAGATAATCAGGCTAGTTTACGAGATGGTGAGATCCTTGTCACTGCAACTTTCTGGGAAGAGACTAAACAACCTCTGGGAAATGCTGAAGAAGAAAATCACCCATTATATAGCAGGCACAAAAGAAGAGGAGAAGAGGCATGAGAAGTACAGCATAACGGACTAGAAGGCAAGCATTCTAGAAGGCATGGCCCAAAGTCACTGTGAATGAACGTTTCAACAACAGTGACTCAACAAGAGCAAAGCAATTAAAGATGTATTGGCCAGGCATGATGCTCCACACCTATAATCCCAGCACTTTGGGAGGTTGAGGTGGGGGGATCACCTTAGGTCAGGAGTTTGAGACCAGCCTGGCCAACATGGTGAAACCCTGTTTCTACCAAAAATACAAAAATTAAGTAGGGTGGTGGTATAATCCTCACTACTTGGGAGGCTGAGGCAGGAGAATCACTTGAATCCAGGAGGTGTAGGTTGCAGTGAGCCAAAATCTAAGATCATGCCATTGCACTAAAGTCTGGGTGGCAGAGTGAGACTCTGTCTCAAAAAAAAAGAAAAAAAAAGATGTTACACTAGTCAAGATCTCTAAAGAAACAACCAACAGGATGTGTATACCTAGACACAAGTGTGTGTGTGTGTGTGTGTGTAAAAATTATATATGGCGAGAGACAGAGAAAGATATTTATTTTTATTCATGTGAGCGAATTAAGAAATTAACCACATGATTATGAAGGCTGACAAGTCCCAAAGTTGTCAATCTCTCGACAGTTTAGAGACCCATCAGTGATGATGATGGTGTAGCTCCTATGTGAGAATGAAGGCCTGAGAACCAAGAGACCTGATGTTTCAATTCAAGTCCAAAGACAGCTAAAAAAAAATCAATGTCCCAGCTGGAAAGGCAGTCAGGAGAAATTTCCTCTTATTCCGCAGAGAGGCAGCCTTTTATTCTACTTAGTCCTTTAACTGACTGGATAACGTCCACCCACAGTAGCAAGGACCTTCTGATTTACTCAGTCTATCCATTGAAATGTTGATCTCATACACAAACTTCCTCACAGAAACACCAACGATAATGTTTGATTAAATATCTAGGCACCCTGTGGTCCAGTCAAGTTGACACATAAAATTAATCATCCCAGTTACTGATGACTAGGAGCTCAAGGTCTGGACCTATGCAACCAGCAAGAGGGCTAGACCCAGCTGAATTAGGGTAGGATGAGAGAAATAGAGAGTGGATGATGGAGGAGGGAGATGATGAATATCAGATATAGCTTTGGGTCCAGCAACACAAGATGATCAGTCACTGATAATTTCAAGTTATTTCAGGTATTGTGGCCAGCTGCCATCTGAAGGACTGGACTTAAGAGCAGGCACAATTGGATCTGAGAGTTAAAAGGAGTAAAGTCTTGTACAGCACATCTAAATCTTTTCAGCCTCTATGCTGATGGCAACCACTGTTATGATGATCAGCATTACATATGTTCACACAGGTACAACAAGACACCTCCCTGGGGCTTCTTTGATCCCAGAGCTTGGAATGGTCATGGCAATATACAGCACCCATGCATGCCTCAACTAGAAGAACAGGAGAATTAATATCCTACGGGCCACCTATGAACATTGAGAAGTAGAAACTAGTCAATAAATGCCCCCCCACTACCTTTTTTTTTGAGATGGAGTCTCGCTCTGTCACAAGGCTGGAGTACAGTGGTGCAATCTTGGCTCACTGCAACCTTCATCTCCTGGGTTCAAGCAATTCTCCTGCCTCAGCCTCCTAAGTAGCTGGGACTACAGGCGCATGCCACTACACCCAGCTCATTTTTTTTTTTTGTATTTTAGTAGAGAAGAGGTTTCACCATGTTGACGAGAATGGTCTCGATCTCCTGACCTCGTGATCCACCCACCTTAGCCTCTTAAAGTGCTGCGATTACAGGCGTGAGCCACTGTGCCCAGCCATGCTTTTCCCTTTCATTCCCTCTGAGATGCACTTCTTTAGGCTCCTGAGAAGTTTTCTTGGGGCTGAATTTCAGTCCTCTGCTCGACGACACATTCTTGGTCATTTTATATACCTTGACTCTTCCCACTGCTCCCTGGATTCACCTTCCCAACAAGTTCCCTGAAACAAGCCTTTGTCTGGGCTCTTGTCGGGCTAAGACACTGCTTTTATTCTCAAATCTCTGAAAGGAAGCAAACTTATTTCCCTATTTTTTTCTAAATATGTTTGCTCTACATTTGCTTCAAGTGTGCCACCACGTGCACGTTTCTTGAGTTTTATGAAGATAAATAGAACCCACATCAGTGTAAAAATGATCCAAAGAGAGTTAGATTGAAGCAAGAACCGTTTACCATCACAGGCCTCTTTTCGCCTGACCTTTCCACCAACTTAGAATCATTTGCTGCAGGCATGATGTAAGTACAGCACCCCACCTTTTTTCCTGAGGGGGTAGAGTTTCTAAGCTTCTGATATCTTTTAAAAATTATTCCCTAAATCAGATCATCAGATTTGATCTGATGAATTTGTTATTTCAAGCTTTCTGTTACCTGGATGCCCCTTGCAGTATTTCCAAACTCCAGAAACAAGAGATACAGGTATGAAGCAGGCACTGTGTACTATACTAACTTGTCTGAGCCCAGTGAGACAGGACACCCACACATAGCAGATTATATGAAGTGGGGTTTATTACTTATAGATAAGCAGCAAGGGACAACAGAGGCTGAGGATTCGTTGTGGACCAGTCCCGTGAGGTTCAGGAAAGCTGCTGGGGACTAATGGAGTCTCATCTGTGATTTGCCCATTTGCACTGCAGCTGAGGGACTCTGGATGGCAACCCACCCTGGCTTTTATGCCCTGGGGACAACTTGATATACTAGGCTAATACACGGAGGGACATCCTGTTTCTAGGAAGGACAGGAAGAGAGCATGGGTCGTTCTAGCCAGTCCCTCTTTATTTCAGGATGTTCCATTTCTAGCACATTCAACAATTACTCTTTTTGAGTTTTTAATTAATTAATTTATTTATTTAGAGATGGAGTCTTGCCCTGTCGCCAGGCTGGAGTGTAGTGGTGCAATCTCATCTGACTGCAACCTCTGCCTCGTGGGTTCAGGCGATTCTCCTGTCTCAGCCTCCCAAGTAGCTGGGACCACAGGCGCACGCCACCATGCCCAGCTAATTTTTGTATTTTTAGTAGAGACAGGGTTTCACCATGTTGGCCAGGATGATCTAGATCCTTGGCCTCGTGATTTGCCCACCGCGGCCTCTCAAAGTGCTGGGATTACAGGTGTGAGCCACAGCTCCCAGCCATTTTGTTTTATTTTTAAATTGACAAATAATAATTGTACATATTCATAGGGTACATAGAATTGTTTTGATAATATAATGTATGGTGATTAGAGTGTAATTAGCATATCAATCATCGCAAACATTGATCATTTCTTTGTATTGAGGACATTTAATATCCTTCTAGCTATTTGAAACTATAATACATTGTTGTTAACTATAGTCATCCTACAATGGAATAGAACACTAGAACTTATTCTTCCTATCCAGCTGTAATTTTGTATCCTTTAACAAATTTATTACAGTTGTTCTTGAGAACTACAAGCCAGAGATGGGAGATAACTTGGTCAGTCCAAGGCCACTTGGAAGATTCTCTGTGATAGGATCCATTCTAAATGTTTGATAATGTTATCTTTTAGTGCATTCTGATACACACACCAAAGCAGGAACAAAGGTGTGAGCTGTAAAACCTGTCAAATAAATATTTCCAATAAATTTTTTAACAGAGTAGTTTAATAGGAAAAAAAGATCTTCAATTAATTTTTCTTAAGTAGGTATCTGGGTACCCAGCAAAAATACTGCCTACTTTATATTCTCAGATACCTTTCCAAAATGGTTGCTGTTCTCAAGACAAGATTAATGTTAACGCTTAAAGCAAACAGTCAGGGTAGAATTCTATTATATAACCAAATAATATGGAAATTTGGAGTGAAGATGGCATAAATTTCAGATTTGAGAGATACCGAAGTGTCAAAGCCTTGTATTTATTCTGTAAGGGAACTACTCTTCCTTGGGGAGTTCTGCTTAACTGAATAGCTTATCGGCAATGTATGAATTTAAAACTGCCATGCTTATCCAAAATTATTATAAGTGTGTCACACAATGAATGTCTCTAAATGTAGTAACAAGTGCTTCATGATCCCAAATCAGCTTTCTCAACTTTCTCTTTCCACTCGTAGAAATGTATTGACTTGAAGGTTGGGAAAGGAAGGTGGGAATTCGTTTTGAGTTCAGAGGGTATACCAACTAGAAGTGCTGAGTCAGTGAAAACTAAACTCTAATGTTCGTGAGTACTTATTGGTCCAGTAAGGTCCATGGCAGTAGAGTTTTAGGAATGCTGGGGCCAAAAAAGTCCCTATCAATAAAATCATTAAAATGTATTGCTATCTTTTGATACTTTGGAAACCAATCCCAGTTTAATGCCAAAAGTCATGCCTGGCAATAGCTAAGTATTCCAGGTAATAAGCTGAATATTTCTGGATATTCCAATTAGGATAATTCTAGTTAGAATTTTCTTGGCTTAAACATCAGACTTTAAAATATTAATAAAAGCTATTTAAAAGAAACTCAGAACATTTGAAACTGAAGTTGTAATTAAATATTAAATTCTAACTTAAGGGGAAAGAGCTAGTGAAACTTGACCATTACTGCAATCTATGAATAGGAAATTTGGCAGTATTGATTTTCCTTTCTTTCCCTCTCTCTCACCCCCTCTCCCTTCCATCCTCTCTTTCTACATCCTTCCTTCAAATTGCTTTCTTTTTGTTGTTTTCTTTTGTTACGGCTGCCGGAACAAAATACCACAGACAGGAAGGCTTAAACAGCAGAAATGTCTCTTCTCACAGTTCTGGAGGCTGGAAGTCCAAGATCTAGGTGTTGATAGGTTTTCTTTCTTCTGAGGTTTCTCCTTGGACTGCAGATGGCTGCTTACTCACTGTGTCCTCACATGACTTTTTTTTTTCCTGTGCACATGCACTCCTGGTGTCTCTTCCATTTCTTAGAAGGATACCAGTCACGTTGGATTAGAATCCCATCCTGAAGAACTTGTTTAACCATAATTGACCTCTTTAAAGGCCATATCTCCAAATACAGTCATATTCTGCGATCACAGGGTAAGTTAGGGCTTTAGTATATAAATTTTGGAAAGTGGGGGAAGATACAACTCAGTCCATAATGTGTATGTAAACAGGATCATTGCTAAGGATTTCTATGCCTTTATGACTATATAACGTACTTAAGCAAATTATAAAATTGAGGAATTAAGTGCAACAGAATTTTTAATCAAGAAATAAATCAAGGTTCTAAATCCTGTCAGTTGCCACGTTCATTAGACTTCATCTTGGCTAATCTCTAAATTAGGTAAAATTTGTTTCTAACGTTCTTCTTCTCTTCATTCAACTTTTAAACTCCTTTTAACATTGGTTTCCCTAGTAGGCTTGTTCCTCTGCTGATTCCTTTATCTCTCAGGTGGTCGACTCTCTTGCTTTCCCTAGAGAGGATTTAATTGTTTTACAGTCACTAAAATTGGTGCCCATTATTTAAATAAACGCTGTTGAAATGAGTATTTTTATTTGATATAACTGTTTAGCTCTTGTTTGACATTGGTGACCACTTTCTCATCCCTTATATCAGTCTCAGTTTTCATACGTTTTCTGAAATTTCCCATATTTTTATCTCTAGTTGAGGTCCCTGAACTCCAGACCCACATAACGAACTGACTGCTAGAACTTTCCACTTGGATATCACACGAACACTTCAAAGGCAACATATTCAACATGGAGACCATTATTTCTCATGCCTTTCATTCTCTCTTGGCATTTTTATGTCAGTTGCCCACTCATACATTTGTCACTCAGTCACCCAGTCATAGCTTTGAGTCCTTCCTCTCTTCCAATCTACTGTGTTTCATCAAGTCCACAACATGCATTCCTTCCCACATTTTACATTTCTGAAATTGACGCTTCTAACAATGGTATGCCACAGTTTATTAACTGTCAAGATTTTCTTTTCTAGTATTACAAAAAAATCTTAAATTCGACTGACAAATAATAATTGTATTATTTATGGGTCCAATGTGATATTCTGGCACAGGTATATACTGTGGTATGATCAGATTAAGCTAATGAACACATCCATCGCCTCAAATATGTATCTTTTTTTGATAACAACATTTTAAATCCTCTTTTAGCTATTTTGAAATATACAATACATTATTATTAATCATAGTCATCATGCTGTGCAATAGAACTGCAGAACTTATTCCTCCCACCTAATGGAAATTTTGTACCTTTACCAATGTCTCTTTTTTCCTTGCACACTGCCCCACCACCCGTGACCACCATTCTACTCACTACAAGTTTGACTTTTTTAAACTGCACATGTAAGTGAGATCATATGATATTTTTTCTCTCTGTGCCTGGCTTATTTCATTTAACATAATGTCCTCTAGGTTCATCCATGTTGTCACAAATTATGGTTTAAAACTAGTGGAGTTTTAGATTCTACGAAATTCAGTATTGGCACAACTAATAGACTGAACAACCTCGTATCTTTGAAATATGCCCACTGTTCCCTGTTTTCTCTGCCACCTCTCCAGGTCACACTACCATCATTGTTCCCAAAGATTATTGTACCAGTCTCCAAGATGGGTCCTTCGGATTCTAGTACTGCTCACTGGCCCCCAAGGTTACTCTTCACCCTCGACCCTTGTCTACACTGATACCAAAATGGTCTTTTTTCAGGTGAAATTCTAAGTTTGTCTTTCCCAAGCATAACACATTGTAGTGACTTTCTGTTGCTCACAGAAAAACCAGACTCTTCAATGTGGTATATAAACTTTCTAGTCTGTGTATAACTCATCAGCTCATTACTCAACACCTTTTGTATCTCAGTTTACGATCTGTAGACTCATGGAATCCATTCATGCTTTTTATCATTCCTGGGAAACTTCACCCAGACATTCTACTCCCACTCCTTTTTCCTTGGCTAACTCTTGTCCACCTCCTGGTTTCAATTTAGACATTAGTCTCTCCACGAGATTCCTCTGATCTCCCCAAGTCTGGAGTAAAGACACTCCTTCCATTATTATTATTATTCAAAAATTATTATATTATTTTTTGAGACTCCGTCTTACTTTGTTGCCCAGGCTGGAGTGCAATGGTGTGATCTTGGCTCAGTTCAACCTCCACCTCCTAGATTCAAGCAATTCTCCTGCCTCAGCCTCCTGAGTAGCTGGGATTACAGACATTCACCACCATGTCCAGCTAATTTTTTTGTATTTATTTATTTATTTTTTGGTAGAGATAGGGTTTCACCATGTTAGCCAGGCTGGTCTCAAACTCCTGGCCTCAGGTGATCCACCTGCCTCTGCCTCCCAAAGTGCTGGGATTACAGGCATTAGCCACCATGCCTGGCCAAGATACCACTTCTATAACATTACCTAACTCCCCAGCCAGCGTTTACCTCTTGTTTGAATTTTCTGTGTGTTTGTCGTCTAAGATAAATTGCATATTTATTAGTATGATTTGTGTTTCATCTGCTTCATTTCCCTTCTCCAGTAAGAGGCTAGTTTCTTTGCATATTCTTTGCCTTGGACATTTTTACAGGGCTAAAAGAGTTTATCTTTTGCAAAATATAAATTCACTGAAGAGATTAGGATAGATATAACTTTAGGATAGTCTTGAAAATGAAAGCAACCTTCCTGTGTGAATGCTGTAAGAAGTGGGATCTTGTGCCTTACTCACTGAAAGCATCCAAAAAAAGTAACAAGGTTTCAGACTGTGGCACTGATAGAACAAGGGGAGCTGTACCCTAGACACAGGGGCCTACGGCCTCATCTAGAATTCTAGAACTTCGAGGATGAGATACAGCTGAACCAGAGTTGGTGGCATAAGGTGGTTGACCATAAGGAACGGGACTGGGATTTAATGCATGTGGTCAGCTAAAGACCAGAGGGATCCCTCTGGACGTGGGCTGGGAAGTTGGGTGAGAGTAGAGACTGTTATTGAGCTTTTTGCCAGACTGGTGAGGTGGGGACTAGGAAACATGGTTAGGCTGATTTAAAGAAAATTAAGAAATGCCATATATCTTGTATGGTCATGTTTCTGAACTGAGATTCAAACGTATAATATCTGTGACCTCCATTGCACTTTCAGGGGCTGCAGGGAAACTTGGCTGTAGGGAACCTTGGCTGCAGGGAATCTTGGCTGTAGGGAATTTTGGCTCTTCCACTTGGAGAGTTTGTCTTTTCTCCCTTCCCCTACTCTCCCTACCCCTCCCTCCCATTGCAGACTTTCTATTACATTTTGTGTCATTTTGTGTTCTTAGTAACAGATTTATTGAGATATAATTCACATACTATAAATTTCACTCTTAAAATGTCATTTAGAATTGTCCAACCATCACAATATCTAATTTCAGAACATTGTCATCACTCCCCAAAGAAGATCCCATACCCATAGCAGTCATTTCTCATTTTCCTCCTCCCTATCTCCCACCCCCAGCCCCTGGCAGCCACTAATTTACTTTCTGTCTCTATAGATTTGCCTGTTCTGTGCATTTCATAGAAATGAAATCATTTAATACGTGGTTTTTTGTGCCTGGTTTCATCCACTTAGTGTAACGTTTTTAAGGTTCATCAACGTTATGAGTCAATATTTTGTTCTTATTTATGACTAAATAACATTACATTGGTTGGATATCCCACCTTTGTTTATTCCTTCGTAAGCTGTTACGAATTGGGTTGTTTCCATATATTAGCTATTATGAATAATGCAATTACGAACATTAATGTGAATGTTTTATATATGGATATGTATTTCTCATTCTCTTGTATACATACCTGAAAGTGAACTGGAGAGTTCATATGGTAACTCTGTGTTTAACACTTTGAGAAATTGCCAGCTTTTCCTAAATGACTGCACCATTTTACATTTTCATCAGCAATAGCAGGGTTCTGATTTCTACAAATCCACCTGAAGAATTTTTACTGTCTTCCTTTTTAATCGTAGCCATCCTGGTGGGTGTAAAGTGATATTTCACTGTGGGTTTATCTCACTGTGGGTTTGACTTCATTTCTCTAATGATTAATGCAGTTGAGGGCCTTTCTATTAGCCTATTGACCATTTGCATATCTTTTTTGAGTTACGTCTATTCAAATTCTTTGCCCATTTTAAAAATGGATTATTTATATTTTTATTGTTGAGTTGTAAAAATTCTTCATATATCAGCACACGAGTCCCTTATCCCATCTATTATTTACAAATATTTTTACTCATTCACTGGATTTTTTCGTTTTCTTGGTGGTATCCTATAAAGCACAACATTTTGTAATTTTGATCAAGTAAAATTTACTTATTTTTTCTTTCATCACTTGAGCTTTTGTTGTCATATTTAAAAAGTCATTGCTTCATTCAGGGTCATGTATGTTGTCTTCTAAGATATCTATAGTCAATAATTCATTTTGAATTAATTTTGCATATGGTGTTAAGTAGGGATCCAATTTTATTCCTTGGCATGTGGATATCAGTCATACCAACACAATTTGTTAAAAATATCTCTGTATTACCTTTGCATTTTTTTCTGTAAGCTTATATCAACACAAAAAATAAAAAATGCATTTGACTTTTAGTGCTACCTCTTGGCTCTGGCACTCTGAAATTCCATCTCCCCAGTGATACCAGAGAGCCCAGTGTCATGAGAGTATGTCCTACCGGTAAGTATAGAAAGCCACCATTACCAAACTTCCCAAGATGCCAGTGTCCAGTGTCGATTTCACTAGTACAACTTTTGTTGCCTACGTTTCCATGAGGCCATTGCATAAAATATATTGAAGAAGTGGAGAATCTTCCAGACTCACATGCATATCCATTCTAACAATGCCACCTTTCTGAGACTTTCAATCTCTTTCTTAGTGCTCTGCCAAATTAGTTTGCTAATTTCCACTTTTAAAAGCCATACCAACAGTGTATTAGCCTATGTTACAAGTCTTCATGACATAGTGTTAGGCTGAGTCATTTTAACAAACTCCCACTTAATCCACCTACATTCTACACCCATTCTAGTCCAAAGGATCCCAATAATATATATTAATAAGGTTCTTTCTTTTCTTCCTTCTATAATTATTTTCTTCCATATCAAAGATTATTTTTCTGCTCAGACTGTGCTGATCCCAGATTTTCGGAGGCTGTGAGGAATTGTTTTTCACTTTTAGGGCTACCTCTTGGCTCTGGCATTCTGGAGGCAGTGAGGAATTCTGGAGCAGATGTTGAGTAGAATAAGGATAGTATCACAAGATATTTGGTAAATGTTTGTTTCCAGACAAGCGGAGTCTATGTTCCTTTATCAGGAAATAGGTGACTTAGCTAATTAAATAAATAATTCATTAATCAACCAGTATTTTTGAGCAATTACCACTCACAGGCATTCTGCTTGTCTCTCTTTCTTTTTTAGGGGGTGGGATGGGGCGATGGAGTCTGACTCTGTTGCTCAGAATGGGGTGCAGTGGCACGATCTTGGCTCACTGCAGGCTCTGCCTCTTGGGTTCAAGCGATTCTCCTGCCTTGGCCTCCCAAAGTGCTTGGATCAGTCATGAGCCACCATGCCCACACTGCTTGTCTCTGTTTTCTGAAGATTCGCGTCTGCCTTTGAGGCTAAGAGCCTTCTTTTTCTATCTGCCAAAATTCCCCTTGGAACAGTCAACTGGTGATCTCATCATTTGTAAGTATGTTTAATCAGTTTTTTAAACTTTAAAGTTATGATAGTTTTTATAAGTGAGCAGAAAATCCAATCAAAATCTGATTTTATCGACATAGTTAACACAAGCTTTACCCTGGTCAACCTGTAGCTACTGTTATTAACTCAGAGTATATGCTGTGTGTTCCTTAGAGAAGCAATTGTAGAACAAGAGAAAATTGGATGAATGAAAGAAAAGACATTAAATGCTTTTAAACATGTGCTTACTGAACTGTTAAGGAAAAGACAAAACGAAGGCCATGGATACAGATCTTGAGACAGTTATCCTCTCATCATTTGTCTGAAATTACTTTCTCATATTGAAGGAAAAGAGGTATGATGGGGAAGAAAATTCAGCCTCTAACCTTTCCTGTACTGGGGAGACCAAACAGCAGAATTAAGAAAGGGATACATAGCATGGTCCTTACTTTTCCTCAATAACCCAAGAAAAGTGGTAACAGAAAAAGGCGCTAGTTGTCAAGACTTATTTTTGACCCAAGGGAAACATTTTCTTTTAGTACAGGATACAAGAGCACATACTCTTTTTTTTTTTTTTTTTTTTTTTTTTTTTTTTTTTTTTTTTTTTTTTTTATTTTTTATTTTTTTTATTTTTTTTTTTATTTTGTTTTTGTGTTTTTTTGGTTTTTTTTTTTTTTT